>JALQSN010000098.1:0-146773 GCA_023690525.1 Holotrichia oblita | reverse complement strand
CAGCAGGAGTTAAAACATTACCGACACACATTGTAAGCACAGAATATATGACTAACACCGGCGGAAGTAAAGTTTCAAAAAGTGCTGGCGGTAAACTTGCAACAGTAAAAGAGATGGTGGACTTTATTGGAAGTGATACGATTAGATATTATTTTATTAGCCGCGGACCTGAAAAGAAGGATAGCCCATACAGTGAAGAAGATTTAGTTGCTGTTCACAACGGCGAAATTGTAAACAAACTTGGCAACTTTATTCAACGAACGCTTAAGTTTAAAGGGCTGACAAAAACGCCTGCTGGCAAAATGGATGCAGACGCTAAAAAACAAATTCAACAAACTTATAAAGCCGTGGCTAAAGATATTGAAAACATTGAATTTAGAAATGCACTTAAGTCGGCAATGAACCTTGTTGAATATGCCAATCAATATTATGACGCGCAAAAACCATGGGAACTTGCAAAAAATGATACTAACAAATTCAATGATGTAATTTACACATGCTGCAATTTGGCACTTAACATTGCAAACATAATTGAATTGTTTATGCCAAAATGTGCGGCTAAAATAAAAGACTATTTACAAAGCAGCCCGACAGACTGGGAATATGCAGAACTTAAGGATAGTGTGGAATTAGTTGCTATAGAGCCATTATTTGTGAGAAAATAAAGGTAATAGGAGAAGAAAGTATGTCATTAGTTACAGGGTTAGGCGTTCACATTAAGGTTAGTTCAGTTGCAAAATCCAGAAGTTTTTATGAAGGATTTTTAGAACTTAAACCAGTGTTTGCTTATGGTGATGCCAAGTTTTTAAAAACTGTTCCTGTTGGAGTGCCAACGTCACTAGAGCGTTATTCCGGAATTACTTATGAAATTCTATATGGGGCGAAAATTGAAATTGCGGACGGACACATTGCAGTTAAAGAGGCAGAGGTTTTTACAAATAAAATTGAATCTCCAAAAGTTTCTGCAATGATTAATGTAACATCACTTGTACCGCTTTTGAAAAAACCTATTGACAAGAAACTTAAAGTTACACATTATTATTGGGGTACCTTAGAAGCGGTTGTGCGTGATCCGGATGGTTGGGTTGTTGTGCTGATTGCGCCTTACAGCGAGAAAGAACATGCGGCAATATCAAAAATTGTTTCCGTGCAACAAGTTAAAGCAAATAGTTAAAAAAGAGCGAATGCTCTTTTTTTATAGTCCAAACTTACACATTAAATCTAAACAGTGTCACGTCGCCGTCTTTCATAACATATTCTTTGCCTTCGCTGCGCACCTTACCAAGTTCTTTTGCCTTTAACATGCTTCCGGCAGAGATAAGATCAGCATATGCAACAATTTCTGCTTTGATAAAACCACGCTCAAAATCTGTGTGAATTTTGCCTGCAGCTTGCGGGGCTTTTGTACCCTTAATAATTGTCCATGCTCGAGTTTCTTGTTCGCCCGCTGTTAAAAAACTTATTAAGCCAAGCAAATTGTAGCTCGCCTTTATGAGTTGATTTAAACCGCTGTCTTTAATGCAATAAAGTTCGCGCAATTCATTTTTTTCATTTTCAGGGGCTTGTGCAATTTCTTCTTCAATTTTGCCTGATACAGCAATTACTGTGTTGTCTTCTTGCTCTGCCTTTTTTGCAACTGCAACGAAGTGTGGATTGTTAGATGGATTTGAAATGTCACCTTCGGCAATGTTGGCACAATAGATTGTTGGTTTGGTTGTTAGCAAAAAAAATGTTTTTGCAAGTTCATATTCGTCTGCAGTGAATTTGCATGAGCGGGCAGGTTTTTCTTTTTCAAGTTCGGCTTTTATGGCTAGCAAAAGATTGTATTCTTTAACTGCGTCTTTAGTGCCAGTTTTTGCTTGTTTGCTTGCCTTGTCAAGCCGCTTGTTTACGCTTTCTAAGTCTGCCAAAATTAGTTCTAAATTTATTGTTTCTATATCGCGGATGGGGTTAACATCGCCTTCAACGTGAATTATTGTGCTGTCTTGAAAGCAACGCACAACATGAATTATGGCATCTGTTTCGCGTATGTGGCTTAAAAATTTGTTGCCAAGCCCTTCGCCCTGACTTGCCCCTTTTACAATGCCTGCAATGTCTACAAACTCAATGCTGGCAGGAACAGTTCTTTTACTGTTGTACATTTTTGTTAACACGTCTAAACGCTCGTCCGGCACGGCAACAATGCCTACATTTGGTTCAATTGTGCAAAAAGGATAATTAGCACTTTCTGCTTTATTGCTTGTTAATGCGTTAAATATTGTGCTTTTGCCAACATTAGGAAGGCCTACAACTCCAAGTTTCATATTTAATATAATATAAAATATAAACCCTATTGACAAGCACTTTGGGCAATAGATATAATGATGTATATGATATATATAAACGAAGACTTACTAAAGAGTGATTGGTTAAAAGAGCAACATAAGGAACGTAGCCTTGATGGTGTTAAGGGACCAGAAGTCATGGACGCAAAAGGCAGGAAATCGCAATTTATTTTGATTGATAGAAATATATTGGTTAAACAACAATTACCAACCGCTCAAAAGGATATATTTTTGTTTAAAGAACGAATAAAAACTGGTTCGTCACAAAACAATATTGCTTTTCGCTATTTGCTTGGCAAAAAAACTGGAACAGAATGGGAAACAATTGGTGATGCAAGGGGCGTGTTTGATAGTCACCCAGAAGGTACGGATATAATAGTGGGCTTTAATTACGAAACGCCAGTAACATATGAATATAAGGAATTGTTTGCAAAAGAAATAATTAAAAGTCATAACAAAGAAAAGGGAATACGAGCAATAAGATTTTTGAGAGAACCAGAAATAACCATAGCAATAAACAGCGGTAAAATATAAAAAGAGCTTTCGCTCTTTTTTGTGATAAAAGGATTAAAAATTTTTGATTTCGTTTATATTAGACATTTTCACAAAACCTGTAAAACCTGCAAGTGTAACTTTTCTTGAAAACTCTTTAAAGTTTTTTGGGAAAGGAAATGCTGAAACATTATATTTTTGTTTTAATAAATTTTTAGCTTTTAATATTTCTGAAACTTTATCTTCTGGGTTATAGAGTAGGGCGATTTTTGATTTGCCATAGTCAAGTTTTAGTGCCTCTGCAGATGCAAGCACGCTGTCAACGCCTATGCTGCCGCCAACTGCTGGGATGCTTTCACCCAAGAAACGTTCCAGCATTTTGTCGTATCTGCCACCGCCGCCCAGAGCTCTCGTGTAGCCATCGTTTGTTGTCCAAAACTCAAAAACTGTGCCAGTATAATAACTTTGTCCTCGAACCAAAGATATGTCAAAAATGCAATTAGGAACAACACTGATAATTTCATTAATATTTTTTATTTCATCTGCAGGTTCTGTAATTTCTTTAATTCCGTTTTTTTGTATGGCTGCAATTTTATTTATAAGGTCTTTTCCATTTAAGCCCCTTTCACTAAATTCTTTTAAACAGCCATCGGTACCAATTTTGTCTAATTTATCGATAATTGTTAAAACAGTTTGCAATTGCTGTTCGGTAAAGCCATTTGATAAAACAAGCGAGTTTAAAATTTTGCGGCTGTTAATTTTGCAAACAAGATTGGCTAGTCCCAAGTTTTTATACGATTCCATTATTGTTGTAATAACTTCAATTTCAGCAATGTTTGTTGGATCTCCCCAAATGTCAATATCACATTGACCAAATTGACGGTATCGTCCTTTTTGCGGTTTTTCGGCTCTAAATGCTTCGTCTGCTTGAATGGCTTTAAATGGTGTTGGCAAATCTGCTCGGTTTGCTGCAAAAAATCTTGCAAGAGGCACAGTTAGGTCATACCGTAATCCTTCTTCTACAATGTCTGCTTTGGTAAGGTTTGGTTTTGTTAAATCAAGGTCGTCTCCACGCTTGATTGTTTGAAACATATATTTTGTTTGGTTTTCGCTGTCGTCTCCATTGGTAAGCCATTCTAGGTTTTCCAGTATTGGTGTTTTAACAAGTAAAAAGCCATTGTTTTGATATGACTCCAATACGTTGTCTATAATTAGTTTTCTGGTTAAGGCTTCTTTTGGCAAAAAGTCTAGGCAGCCTTTTACGGGAGTTAGTTTAAGTTTCATAATTTGTTTCCTTGTTTTGATTATATCATTTATTTGCTTTAAATAAAAAACATCTGACGAGATTTCCCATTAGAATTTATTCAAAATAAACCTATTTGTCAAGTTTAATATAAATTAACGTTTTGCTTGATAAGGATGTTCTCTTGAGATATAATAAAGGAAGAAAATAATACAAAAGAAGGAGGTGCAACGAGTGGCAAAGAAACAAGTCGAGCAAGATGACAAACAAAGCGATAATGATTTAGGACAATTAGATAAATCGGACTGGCAGCAAGTTCTTGCCGAAGAAGCACTATTAGACGGCGGGGAGCTGGAGGATGAAATAGACGACCCATATGCAGATGACTATATCGATGACGAAGGTGATGTCTGTCCAAAGTGCGGACAACTCATGGAAAATTGTGAATGCGACGACGAAGACGAAGAAAGCGACGATGAAGACGGTGACGACGAAGAAAATAATGAAGAGGATGAAGAAGGAGACCAAGGCGGCGAAGGCGACGACAAAAAAGATACAGGAGACGAAAGGACAGGCGACAAAGATAAAAACGGAGAAAAAGACGAAAAAGCCGAAGGAAAAGGCAAAAAAGGCAAAGACGGCGGCGGCGAAGGCGAAAAAGGTAAAGATAAAGAGCCTCTTGGATTGGAGTATTTAGTTAAAACTTGGGACATTTTAGTAAAGTTTCCAGCAACACAACCGTTATGTCAGTCTTTGAACTCGGCCCTGCGAGAAAGTATAGGCTCGGCAACAGTTGGCGTAGGTTATGTTCTTGTTCCAATTGGTTGGTTAAATAAAATAATGGGCAAAAAAGGATATGCAGATGATACAATAGGTTTCATATTGGATATACTCAATGGCACTGTTGCTCAAATGATACAACTAAAAGGATTGGTGGATAAAATTCTTAAAGAAGTTAAGCCAATTCAGGAACTGTTAAAAAAGATTGATGAAATAGGCAAGCCAGCGCTTGAAGCAATGAACAAAGTTGGCGGCGGAGCAGGTGGTGGTGCTGCAGGCGGAGGGGCCTGAAAAAACAAATAAAAAGAGGCATATGCCTCTTTTTTATTTCTGTTAGTTTTCGGAGTTTACATCCTCTTCGTTTTTATCTTTAAAGGTTGCGCCGCAATAGTTGCAACGCCATACTTGTTTTGGGTTAAACTTTTCTTTTTTGCCAAAAATTATTCTAAAGAGCAATCCAATCATTCTGAATGGCCAAGTTATAATAGAAATTATGCCTTTCTTATCTCCTTGCATTTTCTTATTGCTTTCTGTAACTAGTACGCAAGTTCCTTTACCGCATTTTGTACATTTCATATTTAATTCCTCCCTTACCTAACTACAGTTTAGCGCCGCAAGCAGAACAAAATTTTCCGCCGCTTGTTTTTGCCCCGCAATTGCTACAGAATTTTCCGCCGCCTGTTGCTACACCAGCACCTGCAATAGCTCCGCCAAGGTTTGTGCCAACGCCCACTCCGAACATTGTTCCAACTGCACCTTGGTTGTTACCTGCATCGCGCATTGCTTTTGCTTGTTGCATTTGAGTGTATGCGCCCATTTTGTCGGACATGATACCAACACTTGAACGTTCGTCAATTGCTTTTTCAACTTCTTCTGGGAAACTTAAGTTTTCAACAACAATTTTTGAAAGTTCGAATCCAAGTGAATTGAATTTCTTTTGAAGGCTTGTTTTTGCAATTTCGTTGAATTGTGAAAGTTTGCTTGCAAGGTCCATAGCGCTTATTTTGCTGTCTGCAATAATATCGCTTATGTTGCTTAAGATGATGCTGCGAAGTTGTTCGTTAATATCCGCAACTGTAAATTTGAAACGTGCACCAAGAACTTCTACCATTAATAGTTTTGGGTCGTTAACTCTAAATGAATATGTGCCAAATCCACGAACACGGATAACACCAAATTCTTTATCCCTCATTGTGAAAGGATTTACGGTTCCCCATTTTTGGTTTACAAATTGTGTTGTGTTAACGTAGTAAACGTCACACTTGAAAGGGTTTTTAAATCCCTTTGCCCAGCTTCCTAGTGTTGTTAAAATAGGAAGGTTTTTTGTTTCAAATTTATATCGGCCATGTGCAAAGACATCAGCAATTTTACCGTCTTTTGTAAATATTGCCACTTGCCCTTCACGAACAGTTAGGCTGCTGCCGTTCATAATTTCGGCGCGGCTATCCATAGGGAACTTATAAACAATTGTATCGTTTGTTTTATCGGTCCACTCAATAACCTTTAATAGTTGTCTGCTTATGATACCCATGATTTACTCCTTTTTATCAATTAAGTTATTATATGACATAATATGGCAAATTACAAGTGATTTGTTTGCGTTTTTAGCCTAATTATAATATATATAGAGTATGGAAAATGTGGATTATACAAAGCAAAGTTCTACAACAGTGAATAAATGTCCAGGCTGCGGAGCAACTTTAGAGTGGAGTGTAAAAAAGCAAGGTCTTGCTTGCAAGCATTGCGGTTATGTTAAGCCTTTGGATTCTGAAGAAACAGTGCAAGAGAGAGAACTGACATCCGAGCTTCTTCAGGGGCACGCACAATGGACGGAGGCACAGGTTTATCGTTGCGAGGCTTGCGGGGTTAAAGAAGTAATTCATAAAAATGACCTTACGCGCATTTGTCCTTTTTGCGGCAGCACAAATATTGTAGATACAAATGAATTGGCAGGTATAAAACCAGACAGTGTTATTCCTTTTTTAATAACAAAAAAAGAAGGAGCAGAACATTTTAATAAATGGCTTAAGGGCAAGTGGTTTGCATCTAATAAATGCAAAAAAAGTGCTGTTGCAGAGAAATTAAATGCAATGTATAATCCTGTGTGGACATTTGATGCGAAAACAACCAGTAGTTACAGCGGTCGTCTTGGGAAAACTGAAACAAGAACATATACCTCTAACGGACAAACACGCACGCAAACCACAATAAGATGGTTTGATGTAAGGGGTGATATAATTTTGCCAATTATGACGATTATTTAGTTCAAAGCGGAAGCAAAATTACGCAGGACACACTACAAAAAATTCAGCCGTTTAATCCAGACCACTACAGACCATACAAAAAAGAATATCTCAGCGGTTACGTTGCAGAGCATTACAGCAGAGATTTAGCCACTGGTTTTAATGTGTTTACAAACTTTGTTAAAAATGATCTGAAATATAAAATTATGAATCGACACGGAGCAGACCAGTGCAGCACTCTGACAATTAACACAAATTATTCTGACAAAAAATTTAAGTATCTGCTGCTTCCTATATATATAAGTTGTTTCTATTACAATAATAAATTATATAACTTTTATATGAATGCAACAAACGGTAAGATTACAGGTAAATATCCTAAGAGCCCTATTAAAGTTTTGTTTGCAATTTTTGGTATTGCAATTATTGTTGGATTGTTTATTTACGGATATTTGTTTCTTTAAATAATAACGTATTTCTGTTTAATAGGCTGTTTTTTGTTTGCTATTGCACTCCGTGTAGATATTTGTTAAACTAAGTGTTAGGAGATAAAAATGACCAGAGAACGCTTAATGGAAATAATAGCAAAATGCAGGCTTTCAACCAACGTTAAATATGTGGCTGACTGGGCAAGAAGAATTGTGGCTGAAAAAAATCCGCACGCAATTTGCGATTTTGCAGAATATGTTCCGCTTGCGGACACGCCAGAAGTAATGCCAATATTGGAAGATGGCATGCTTGAGATTGGAGATTTTAATCACGCTTATGAAATGATGTATTGCATGACAACAGCAAAAAAGAAAAATTTTAATTTACCGAAATTTGAAGATGTTCTTTTGCAAAGCGAAGATGACACGCTAATTGGTTTTGCTTTAGAATTTGTTAAAGGCATAAACAAAAGAAAAATAAAAATAAGTCCAACTCCACGCATTCCTAAGGTTTTAAAAAATCTTTCACGCGAGCAGGTGCTATGGCTGGAAGGTTTTCTTAAAAAAGAGCCAGGTGGAATAAGTGCATATGCCATGGCAAGATTTGCACAATATAACGAAAATGCAAATAGACGTGCCATGCAAAAATCAGTGCTAAATGGAGAGGATTGGCTTAATATTTACGAGTGGGGTTGTTCTGCCCTTGGTGCAGATAAAGTTGCGGTTGCAAAAAGATTATCACAAAGTGAAGACCCTAAAATTATGTGCTATTTTGTGGAGTTTGGTGACAGCGGCTGCGAAGAAAAATTGACCGCGTCAATAGAAAATACGGGAAGCAAAAAATATACCGAAATAGCAAAGGCACATCTTGCAAAAATGGCAAAACAAAAGGCAGAGGATTTAGCAGGCGCACAAGGAAAATAATAAAAAGAGCATACGCTCTTTTTTGTTTAACAACCAATAGTTGTTGAAAACAACTAGCTGTGGTGACAGATTTATTGATATACTTAATCCGTCTTTATTATAATTAAATAATAAAGGAGGGGATACTATGGTAGTAAAATGCCCATGCGGATGCGGATGTGATATCGTTTGCACTTGCAATAAATAAATAGGAGACAAACATGAGCAGCACAATTGTGGGACAACGGATTGCCCAAGGTAGAAAAAAGAAAGGGTTGTCACAAGCCCAGTTTGCAAAGCTAGTAAATGTTAGTCCGCAAGCCGTTGGCAAGTGGGAACGCGGTGAAAGTTTGCCGGATATTTTCATGCTTGGCAAAATTGGCGAAGTTATTGGAATAACCGATCTTAATTACTTTTTAGGCAACCCACCATGCGATTGTGTAATTTGTGATTGTTGCAAAGGCTAATATAAAAGAGCGTATGCTCTTTTTTATGCACTTAATTAAACCTCACTATTGCAATGCGTAATTCTTTCTTATATAATAAAAGTGAGTTTATGGAAAGAAAATATAAGGTTGATGTTCATAGTTTGTTTGTAAATCCAAGTGAGAAATGCAATTTGAAATGCAGTATTTGTCAATGCGGAGATGCAACAAAGCAAGAAATAACACGCACAGTTGCGGAGAGTATTTTTTGTGATTTAGAACATATAAGCAATTTTAATTTTATTAACGGCGAAGTTATGTTGGTGCCGCAAGCAGTAAAATTAATAAATGCGGTAATGAAAGAATACGGGGTTACTCATAGTTCATTTAATGGTTTTTTTAACGGCACGCGTTATAACCAAGAAGTGATGGATGAACTTTTAGACATTATGCTTAGGAGTAAGGAAAAGCAATTTGCAAGCGGTTGGTCTGTTTCTATTGATGAATGGCATTTAGAGGCAACTTTAAAAATTTTAAGCCGTAAAGAATATGGTGAGAGGTTAAGTAAGCTTTTATCTAGTCCGCTGGTAAGTTTTCGCACATCAACAAGTCAGTTTATATTAAACGAAGGCAGGGCAGTAAATGCAGATTCATATGGATTGCCAAAGTTTGAATTAAATTCTGATATGTACATACCACATTGCTATGTTGACGAAAGCAAAAACAAAATATATGTTGCAAATATGATTGTCAGTTGCCAAGGGGATGCAATTATTACAAGTGAATATGCTCGGCAAAAAAGCACCGCATATGGAAATGTTGTTGAAAGCGGCGGTGTGGCAAATCTTTTGTTAAACTCCGATAAAATTAAAAGATATGATTCATATGAAAAATATGTAGACGCATATCATAAAACTCAGGACAACGAAAGTGAAAGAAGAAAAAAACTGGGGGCTTCAGACAGTTTTTGTAAAGCAAGATTTCTTAGATTAAACAAAGAAATAAACGAACTAATAAAATAATTTCTGTTAAAAAGGTTATTAAGCCTTTTTTTGGTTTTCACGCCGCTTTTGATTTTGCTAAAAAATATATAAAACTTTTTTTTAAAAAACTGTTGACAAGGCAAAGATCATGTGCTATTATTACGGCATGCTTTGCCCCACAGGGCGTAGGCATGTGAACATTAACAACTGCATATTAATATCAGAATTAAATTTTTAAGTAATTAAATTTTTAATAACTGTAAGGATATAAGTGTATCGAAAGATACATGTATATTTAACGAGTAAATAATATCTTATTTAATAAGAAGTGTAATACGAATTTTCAATTTTAAAAATGACAAGTGATGTTGTCGTTTTGCTGATAATCAATTACGCTGAGTTTAACAAATAACAAGATAATAAGTTAAAACAATTAACTCATGCATTAGAATATGTAGTTTTTAAGAAAAACATAATCTTCTGGTTTCAACATTCAACCATAAAAATGTTAATGTAAATATTAAGTAGAATCTGTAAACAATCTATATATATAGTTTATATATTATATAGTTGCTAAGAATCGACGTATACGATCAAGCTACAATGAGCGTATGGTGGATGCCTTGGCACTTGGCGCCGATGAAGGACGCGATAAGCTGCGAAAAGCTACGGGGAGTTGCAAATAAACAAAGATCCGTAGATGTCCGAATGAGGAAACTCTTCCTAAGTAATTTTAGGAAAGCGAATACATGAATACATAGTGTACCGCAGGGAACCCTGGGAACTGAAACATCTTAGTACCAGGAGGAAAAGAAAGTAAAAAAACGATTACCTAAGTAGTGGTGAGCGAACGGGTAAGAGCCCAAACCAGGCGGAGTAATCTGTCTGGGGTTAGGACTGCAATTAGCATTGTTCAATGGTAGGTGAGCATATCTGGAAAGATAGACAAAAAAGGGTAATAGTCCCGTAACCGAAACTAACGAGCAGCGAGCAGTATCCAGAGTAGCACAGGACACGTGTAATCCGGTGTGAATGTGGGAGGACCATCTCCTAAGGCTAAATACGACCAAGTGACCGATAGCGTATAGTACCGTGAGGGAAAGGTGAAAAGAACCCCGGAAGGGGAGTGAAATAGAATCTGAAACCGTATGTTTACAAGCACAGGAAGCACTATTTTAACGTGCGACCTTGTACTTTTTGTAGAACGGGCCGGCGAGTTACGCTGTGCAGCAAGGTTAAGCGGTTAAGCCGCGGAGCCGCAGCGAAAGCGAGTTTGAAATGAGCGTTTTAGTTGCATTGCGTAGACCCGAAACCTGGTGACCTATCCTTGAGCAGGCTGAAACAGAGGTAACACTTTGTGGAGGGCCGAACCCACGTCCGTTGAAACGTCCGGGGATGACTTGAGGATAGCGGAGAAATTCCAATCGAACTAGGAGATAGCTGGTTCTCCTCGAAATATATTTAGGTATAGCCTTACGCCATAGACTACTGGGGGTAGATCACTGAATGAGCCTAGGGGGCGCGAGCCTTACTGAACTTTATCAAAATCCGAATACCAGATTAGTTTTGCGTAGGAGTCAGGCTGCGAGAGATAAGTCCCGTAGCCAAAAGGGAAACAGCCCAGATCCACACCTAAGGTCCCAAAATTCATGTTAAGTGGTAAAAGATGTGTCGTTGCTAAAACAGCCAGGATGTTGGCTTAGAAGCAGCCACTCATTCAAAGAGTGCGTAATAGCTCACTGGTCTAGTGATGATGCGCTGAAGATTACCGGGGCTAAAACATGATACCGAAGCTTGGGGTTCACAGTAATGTGAGCGGTAGAGGAGCAATGTTTGCGGGCAGAAGCCATACTGTAAGGAGTGGTGGACTGCAAACAAGAGAGAATGCCGGCATGAGTAGCGAGAGCGAAGTGAGAATCTTCGCCGTCGAATGTGCAAGGTTTCCTGGGGAAGGTTCGTCCTCCCAGGTTTAGTCAGGACCTAAGACGAGGCTGAAAGGCGTAGTCGATGGACAGCTGGTAGATATTCCAGCACCACCGTTGCACGACTAAGACATGATGCAGTGACACAGGAGGATAGTCTAACCATGGGGATGGAAATCCGTGGTCCAATATCGAGGCCGTGGCGTAGTTAAGTACGCGTCACATTAAGGTTAGATAGAGGAGGAATGAAATTTAGTAAGGAAGTAGATGAATTCACACTGGCGAGAAAAGCTGCTAATGAGTGTAAAGGTGCCTGTACCGCAAACCGACACAGGTGCACGACAAGAGAATTGTAAGACGGACGGGATAACCCTTGTTAAGGAACTCGGCAAAATGACCCCGTAACTTCGGGAGAAGGGGTGCCACCAGTAATGGTGGTCGCAGTGAAACGGCCCAAGCGACTGTTTACCAAAAACACAGGTCTCTGCAAACACGGAAGTGGATGTATAGGGGCTGACGCCTGCCCGGTGCTGGAAGGTCAAGAGGAGTGGTTAGCGCAAGCGAAGCTGCAAATTTAAGCCCCAGTGAACGGCGGCCGTAACTATAACGGTCCTAAGGTAGCGAAATTCCTTGTCGGGTAAGTTCCGACCCGCATGAATGGCGTAACGACTTGGGCACTGTCTCAACAGGGGACCCGGCGAAATTGAAGTATACGTGAAGATGCGTATTACCCGCGACTGGACGGAAAGACCCCGTAGAGCTTTACTGTAATTTTATATTGTTTGCCGAAAGTGATTGTACAGGATAGGTGGGAGACTTTGAAGCGGAGGCGTTAGCCTTCGTGGAGTCAACGTTGGGATACCACCCTATCGCTTTTGGCATTCTAACTCTGTTCCGTGATCCGGGCAGAGGACAGTGTATGATGGACAGTTTGACTGGGGCGGTCGCCTCCTAAAGAGTAACGGAGGCGTTCAAAGGTTCCCTCAGGATGGTTGGAAACCATCTGTAGAGTGCATTGGCAAAAGGGAGCTTAACTGTAAGACTTGCAAGTCAAGCAGATACGAAAGTAGGACAAAGTGACCCGGCGGTAGAGAATGGAATTGCCGTCGATTATCGGATAAAAGTTACCTCGGGGATAACAGGCTGATACCGCCCAAGCGTTCACAGCGACGGCGGTGTTTGGCACCTCGATGTCGGCTCGTCACATCCTGGAGGGGCAGTACCTTCCAAGGGTTCGGCTGTTCGCCGATTAAAGTGGCACGCGAGCTGGGTTCAGAACGTCGTGAGACAGTTCGGTCCCTATCCATCGTGGGCGTAAGATATTTGAGAGGACCTGCTCCTAGTACGAAAGGACCGGAGTGGACGTACCTATGGTGCACCAGTTGTCACGCCAGTGGCATAGCTGGGTAGCGATGTACGGACGAGATAAACGCTGAAAGCATATAAGCGTGAAACTTTCCTCAAGATTAGATATCTCATACCATAAGGTAGTAAGGACCCTTGTAGACCACAAGGTAGATAGGTCGGAAATGTAAGTGCAGTAATGCATTCAGTTGACCGATACTAATAGTCCGAGGGCTTGATCAAGACAAGTGTTATGAATTACAAAAAGCATAACCACGTCGATTCAAGCATTTACAGAAATTTAGTTGTGAAAATACAGTGATGTTAATATGAAAGTTGCAATGTTAAAAGTGTACATTTGCTTAATAAGCGGTGTACCACCATTGCTGGTGATTTTGCGAGGGGGTCCACCCGTTCTCATCCCGAACACGGAAGTTAAGCTCCTCAGCACCGAAAATACTTGTCTGGAGACGGACCGGAAAAATAGGCCATTGCCAGATCCATTAGAAAACCACGAGGTACTCGTGGTTTTTTGTTGCATTGTGTTATACTAGGCCTATGATTAAAAGTTTCGATTATCTTTGCGGAGAGAACCCTAAAGTTTTAATTTTAGGTTCTGCTCCAGGTGAAAAGTCACTTGAGTTGGGACAATATTATGCAAAGAAGGGCAACAAGTTTTGGCCGATTATTTTTGATTTTTTTAAACAACCGCTTTCATTTAAGTATGAGGACAGAAAAAATATTGTAATGAAAAATCATATTGCACTTTGGGATGTAATACACTGTTGTGAACGGGAAACATCGCTTGATTCTAAAATAAAAAAGCAAACGGTTGTTCCAAATAATATTTTAACTTTTATAAATGAACATCCAAACATAGCAACAATTTTATTAAATGGCAAAACGGCTGAGACTTATTTCAAAAAACATATTGTTAATTTGCCTTCGCACATCATAGTCTTGCCTGCATTACTGTCAACAAGCGGAGGCAATCCACAATTGCGTGGTGTTGTTGAAAAGCAGTGGCGAGAAGCATTAGACAAAGCATTGAAGTGTTAAACCTTTTTAGAAATTAAATTTATCTAAAATACCTTGCGTTGTTTGAATATTCATCGGAAATAATTTTTGCCAGTTGTTCAGGGCTTTCTTTGCAGCCGTTTTGAATCCAAAAACCGCAAATTGCTTTAAGTCCGCCGCCGAAATAATGCAAGTGATAGTCAATTTCTGAGTCGGAATAACTATAGCCTTTAGTCATTACAATTTGTTTAAAATTTTCTTTTTGCTTTTTTAGCATATCTGGGGCAACAAAACTTGGGTTATGGCTTTTTAAAAAGCTTTGTAAAATTCTTTATATTCTTTGATAAAGCTAAACATTTTAATAAAAACAGATTCGTTATACACCTGAGCAGGCTTCCAAATTGCTTGCAATCTTTTTGCTAGTTTGCTTTCAATTTTAATCATTAAATCATTTACATCTTGATAATGCGCATAAAAAGAACTTCGGTTAATGCCCGCTTGAAGGCAAACATCTTTAACAGTAAAGTCATCGTAATTTTTTTTTTTAAGCAAATTAAACACTGCCTTTTCAATAAGGTCTTCGGTGAATTGATATCTGACATTGCCTGAGATATTCATTTAAATTTCCTTTATCCCAACATATTTTAAATTAATGTTGGTCAGTTTTGCCTTTACTCCAACATTTTTAAAACAAGTGTCGGCTTCAAACTTTGTTTATCAAATTATAATAAATACAGTACAACAAGTCAAATAAGCCAACACTTGTTGGACAAAAAAAAAGAAAAAAATTATGGAAAACAAAAATGAAGTAGTTATCTATGACTACAAAACAATCAGAGTAAAGCGTGAAATGGAAACAATGACAACAGATGCTTACGAAAACCTTGGCTGGGAATTGGTGGGCAGCAGTGTTGCAGCGGGAGCATTATTTCATGTAAATCTATCTTTTAAAAGAGACAGAAAAGTTGCAAATAAACAAAACCTGCTTAAACTTCAAGAAAAAATAGACACCTCACTGCAAAACATTGAAATTATGCAAGCTAAGAAAAATACAGCAGGGCAGGTACCAGCACTTTCAACAGGTATTACCGGGGCACTGACATTTGGAGGCGGAATGAGCATGGTGCTAGTTCTTGGAGGAACAATTGGATATCTTATTGGCGGAATTGCACTTGGCTTAGTTGGCTTGGGTATTGCATTGTTTGGATGGCCGGTTTATAAAAAAACAAAAAGCAAAGTTCTTTCAAAAATAGAACCAATGCTAGAAGATGAATATAACAAACTTGCTGATATCTGTGAAGAAGCAAAAAAATAAATATGTAATAAAAAGTGAGTGCATTGCGCTCACTTTTTTGTGTGTTATAACACTTTTGCCTTAAATTTAATCAACGCTTCTTTTTTTGCTCTTAGCTTTTCAATGTGGCACTCTAAAACTCTGCCGTGTTTTTCAAATTTGCCTTCAGCACCTATGATTTCAAAATCATTGTCAACAAACTCTTCTTGTTCGTCAATGATGTCTTTGAATTCAACATTGAATAAATCAACATCACTGTCGTTGCAAATTTTCACTGTATATTCTTCTATACTGCCTTTAACAACGAAATCGCAACTTTGAAACTTGTGCATACGAACGTCAATTTTTTGTGCTCTAACTTCGTTAGATTCAATCTTGTGCTTACCCCCGCATACTTCGATTTCTAAAAAAAGCTTTTGTTTTTTACAATATCGCGTCCGTGAGTTTCACTTAATTCTCTGAAATCAGAGTCGCTGTTATTGCATCTGCAGTTACATTTTTCCATTTATATTCTCCTTACATACACAAACTTTGCTGTGTATGTAAGGTTCTTTTATATGTTATGAAATAAAAAAACCGCATGTGCGGTTTTTTGTTGCTTGCTAAAAGAAATTACTTCTTTTTACCTGCTACTGGCTTAATTTGCTGGCTTAGGTTGCTGTTTTAAATGCTGGCTTATTTGCTGGTTTTCCTTTAACTGCTGGTTTTGTTGCTGCCATGTTCCGATTTCTCCTTTTATTAAATTTTTCCCCGCAAGTAATTAAACTCTTGTTACTATAATAGTATTATATTATTATGAATTGTCAACAGTTTTTATATACATTTTTTAAGAAAAAACTAACTAAAAACCAATATATTTTTGCAGATATTCAGATTAAATATTTGGAAGAGGAATTTTGAATAAAATTTTTGATAGCCAACGGAAGAATTCCCAATTTCCTGAGAAAAGTTGATAGATTATTATAACGTTTATAATCAAAACAATTAAGTTGATAATGAATGTTAATATACCCAAAATTCGAAGAACTGGAGTTAAATTGCCCATTGCTCTAGATGCTGGGCGAATACATGAAATGCTTGCAACAGTTGCAATAATAAAGAAAATTGCAGTTGGAAATAACATGGCAATTGCCTTTATAAATCCACCTAGATCTTGTCCGTTAAGTGCTGGTAAATTATCTTTTAGTGCTTTTAGTCCCATTATTTCCATTATGATAATAACAACAATAAGTCCAAGACTGATTGCACTGGCTATTGGTCTAAAACTGCCACTTCGTTCTTTTGCCATTTCCAAACACTCCTTATATGCTATATTAACATATTTAATATATAGTTACAAGAATATTTGACTTTGTTTTTTTCATTTGGTTATACTTTAGTATAAAAGGAGATTATTAGTATGCCACCAGTAAGACCAGGAAAATCAGGTGTGACAACATCAATGATGAAACCAGCTCAAAAGAAAACTGCCAACGCTGTTAGCAAGGTTGCCCCAAAGCAGGCAACAACAGCAAGACTTGCTCAGGAAAAAGCAGCAGCGTCAAAAGCACCAGTACATGATTGCTCAAAATGCTGCGGATGTGGAATAAAACACAAGTAAGAAAAGCCATAAGGCTTTTTTTAATGCAGAATTCATTTGCGCTTACAAAATTGTATGTTATTATATAGTAATTTTATAAGGAGGAAAACATAATGAAAGACGCATACAGAAAACCAGTTTTAATTACTGCCTGCATTTTGCTTGGAATTGGAGCAGTGGCAATGATTGTTGGCATATTTGTTAAAGATGCCGGTAACTGGCTAGCATGGGTGGGGGCAGGATTTTTGGTTATTTCTATGCTTGGAAACGCGGTTGTTGTTTTAGACAAAGATGACGTTTCAGCAGCACCAGTTGCTCCAGTAGCACCTGCGCCTGTGACAGCAGTACCAGTTGCAAAGGCACCTGTGGCTAAGGCTCCAGCAAATTTAAGGCAGCACCTGCTAAAGCACCAGCAGCACCAAAGACAACTACAAAAAAGTTTTAATTAAGGAATTATTTAAATGGCTTTAAAAAAACATCAATGGTTTGAGATAATTGCAATTGTGCTATTCTTTATCGGCACAGTGTTTGTAATTATGGGCACATTTATAGATGGGCAATGGGCAACCTGGACAGGAATTGCTGTTTTGCTTGTAAGTTTCGGTTTTTATATGTTAACAATATTTTCATATAAAAAAACAAAAGAAAAGCCAGTTGAAGAAGCAACAGAAACAAAAAAAGCCTAATGGCTTTTTTTATTGCCACTTGTAAACAAGTGGTAATTCTGCTAAACTGGTTTCATGAATAGCAAGCCGATAACAAATGACAAACCAATTCATTTAAAAATATCTAATTATACCCGTGCAACAATTGCAAACCCTCCGCAAGAACTGAAGGCTGTTTTAAGACAATGCCTAGGTTATGTTTTTGATGCAGATTATGCAGTACTTGGCGTGGACAGTCAAACTGGACAGTTAATTGGCGCAGCAATTGCTAATAAGCGGGATGATGAAATATTGCATATTGAATGGGTTGAAGTTGCAGACGGATATCGTGGCAGGCGTATGGCATCTGCTTTTATAGACTATGTAATTAGGCATGCGAAGGGATTTAAGCAAGTAACTGCAGAAGTTGATGGCTGCGGATATGCACATAAACTTATTACGAGCAGCGGTTTTAAAAAAACATCTAAGGTACAAATAGGTGCTAAATTTTCTGACAGACTACCGATATATGTAAAAACCGTGGATGAGACCGCAATAGAAACACTTGACGAAGAAACAAGTGAAACGGTTTTGATTAAAAAGAAAGGGACATTAAATGTTAATCAATCAGGACTGAGAGAAGATGTTTTACATAAATAATTTTTTATGTTAAGATAAAGTCATGAAAAGTCAAGGTTATGGAGTTTTAATAATTATTGCAACAATGTTGGTTGTTGTTGCTGGTGTGGGTATGTGGTTTGACACAAGTGATATAGTTGGCAACATAATAACCACCACCACAACAATAATTGGCGCTGTGGCAATTTGGATTCAATTTAAAAAAGATAAAGAAGTTTCAATGGCAGGATTTATTATTGAAATTAACAAAGTTTTTTACGAGCGCGGCAACGGAGATCTTCTTGGTTGGCTGGATGACAACGGTATGGGAGACAATCCTAAACCTATCCCTGCAGACCTTCAAAAAAAAGTATTAACATATATACGTTGGGCAAGAGATGTGGCAAATCTTGTTAACAGAAAGGTTGTTTCGCTTGATGGAGTAGATTCGCCTTTGGGATATAAATTCTTTTTAATTCTTAACAATCCATATGTGCAGGAAATGGAAATAAAAAAATATTCCGAATTTTATCACCCAATTTTTGAAGCTCACAGAATGTGGAGAAAATTTAGACAAAAAGTAGGAGAACCTCTTGTGCAGGAAAAATTTGATCTTTCTAATTTACGGGAATATAAAGACTATTTTTCAAAAAAAGCCTAAAGGCTTTTTTAATTTGCAATTAACAAAAATTGTTATGATGACAGTATTTGTGTATGTTAGAATATAAACATGCTAAAAAATAAAAAAATAGTGACATGCGACTGGACTAGCGGCGAAGCGTTGGCGGCAGACAGAGATGCAATTTATAATAAATGCGGAATAAATAATATTTCAATAAGTTGGGGCGTTGGATTTTATAAAAACGAAAATAGATTTGAAAATTTTGAAACTGCAAAAAGACATGGGCTTAATATTGATGTTGTGCATTTGGATTATAAAAAAAGTAATGCCCTTTGGCTTTTGGGTGATGAGGGCGAAAATTTTTGCAACCAAACAATAAACTATTTAAAAGAATGCGGAGAGAGGGGTATTAAAATTGCTGTTATTCATCTTTCCGAAAGTGCCAATCCTCCTTTGCCGAGTGAGATAGGCATTGGGCGGATTTTAAGAATATTAGATGTTTGCAAAGAGAACGGAATAATTTTAATTGCCGAAAACGTGGAAGATAACAACAATTTAAATTATGCACTTAAAAAAATTAAAAGCAAAAATTTAGGTGTTTGTTTTGATATTGGGCATGCGAACTGTTTTTCGAAAGATGTTTTTGGCTTATTTAAAAAATATAAAAGCAGAACAGTTTGTTTTCATCTGCACGATAACTGGGGCGAAAAAGACGACCATTTAACAATTGGCAGCGGGAAGATTAATTTTGAAAGATTTTTTAAAATTAAAAACAAAGCAACTTTTTATTTGCTTGAAGCAAGACCAAAAGAAGTTAATCTAAAAGTGCAAAACTATGAAGAATTTGTTAGAAAAAATCTTGATTCAATAAAAAGATTCTTTTAACCGACAAATATTCCTATTGCAACTTTTACTTAAATTGTATATAATATTAAATATGGGGATGACGGGTTTCGACGGTTTCATAATCAGCCCGCCCAAGCACGCACAGATTCCACAGTTCTGTTAAAACAATGTGGGCGAAAATAAACGCAGAAAATCAAAATTTAAGAGCAAACACACTAGCGTACGCTGCTGCGTAAGAAACTAAGCCTAAGAATCTGTTGCCCGCTAGCAGCCTTAGGTACGGTAGACGGGGTATTATTTATAAGTTTGGTTTTGGCTTATAAACGGATTTTAAAAATCTAGTTTGTCTCAATTTTGTTTGTAATGTGAGATAGGCGAAAAACTAAAACAAACTAAGCGTGTAGAAAAGGTTGGTAAAAAGTAATCGGACCCGAGTTCAACTCTCGGCATCTCCACCATATAAATAAAGCATTAAGTCTTCTGTGGCTTAGTGCTTTTTTATGTAAAAATCGCTTTACAAAGACTTTTGGTAATGCTATAATAATCATATTAATCATACTTTTCATACAATTAGCAAAGGAGAGTAAAAATGGATTTTCCAAAAGGTAAATATGCTTGGACAGTAAAAGTGGGAGAGAAAGGACAATTTGTCATCCCAAAAGAAGCTCGTGAAGTCTTTGGCATTAAGCCCGGTGACACGCTTATAGTTCTTGGCGACATTGAGCAAGGAATCGCAATTCCGCCTAAAGCAGCACTAAAAGGAATCGTAGACCAAATATTCGGTGGCAAACTGCCAAGGGGGGACAACTAATGGGTGCAATAATAACAACAAGCCTGACAAAGAAATATGGCAATATTACGGCAGTTGACGATTTAAACCTAATTATTAAAGAAGGACAAACTTTTTCGCTTTTAGGCGTAAACGGTGCAGGCAAGACTACGGTAATTAAAATGCTTTCGTGCCTAACTCAACCAACGAGCGGAGATGCTTTGCTACTTGGAAACAGTGTAGTCAAGCAACCGCAGGCAGTTAAAGAACTGATAAATATTTCGCCACAAGAAACAGCAGTGGCTGGGAATTTAACAGTAATTTCCGAGAATTTGGAAATGATAGCCGGGCTTTACGGTCAGGAAAGCAAAACTGCAAAGCAAAGTGCAGTTGAAATGGCTAACCGCTTTGGGATGTTTCGGCGAAATGAAGAAAAAAGCAAAACATCTATCAGGAGGAATGCAAAGGCGACTTTCTATTGCTATGGCACTTATCTCAAACCCTAAAATACTTTTTTTAGACGAACCGACACTTGGGTTGGACGTGCTTGCACGACGGGAATTGTGGACATTAATTAAAGCAATTAAAGGAAAAATTACAATTATTTTAACCACTCATTATTTAGAAGAAGCAGAAGCACTATCAGATAGAGTAGGAATTATGTCGAAAGGAAAATTTAACCGCAATAGGAACAGTAGCAGAACTAACAAAGCAAACCAATACGAAGAAATTGGAAGATGCTTTTATTCTTCTTTCAGGAGGCAGCCTATGAAAAACTTAATTTTTGCAAAACGCAACACAAAGGAAATACTCAGAGAGCCTTTGAATCTATGTTTCGGACTTGGTTTTCCATTGGTGCTATTGGCACTACTTTCGGTGATTAATGCAAACATTCCAGCAGAAGCAGGCAATGCTATGTTTCAAATTAAAAATCTTGCACCCGGAATTGCGATGTTCGGTACGGTTTTTATGGCATTATTTGGTGGAATGCTGCTTGCAAAGGACAGGTCAACATCATTTCTTATGCGGCTTTTTACTTCACCTATGAAATCTTCAAACTTTCTGCTTGGCTATACAGCACCGCTGATAATTATAGCGGTGGCTCAATCAATAATAACATTGCTGGCAAGCCTTGTTTGCGGACTTCCGTTCACGGTGAACCTTTTGCTTGCAGTTTTAATTACAACAATAGTTTCTCTTTTATTCATAGGCATAGGTTTACTTTGCGGCAGCCTTATGAATGATAAAGCAGTGGGTGGAATTTGCGGAGCATTACTCACAAATTTGGCTGGTTGGTTATCTGGAGTTTTTATTCCGCTGGATTTAATAGGTGGTGGATTTAAAACGTTTTGTCAAGTGCTTCCATTCTATCACTGCGTGGAATCAATTAAAATGGCATTGCAAGGGGATTTTTTAAGAATGCTGTCAAGCCTTGGCATTGTTCTTGCTTACACCGCAGTAATTTATGTGATTGCAATTTTCGCTTTCAGAAGCAAAATGCGTGAAAAAAAGTAAAATTGTGATAAATTTTATTAGGAGAAATGTAAAATGAGCGAACTAACAAAATTACCAAACATTGGCGAAGTTGTTGCAAAGCTTTTTGCGAGGTGGGAATAACAACAATTGAAGAATTAAAGAAGGTTGGAAGTCGTGAGGCTTGGCTTAGAATTTATGCAATTGACCCATCTGCTTGTTTTAATCGTCTATGCGGACTCGAAGGAGCAGTTGCAGGTATAAGATGGCACTATCTTCCCGACGAAGTTAAAAAAGAACTAAAAGATTTTTATAGGAGTGTGAAATAACAACTTTTGTCATAGGCACACCGCAAAATCAAATACAGAAAGCAATAGCAGACATTATGGTGTGCAAGCCCCAAAAAAGAAATCTATAATAAGTTCCATGACAGGCTAGCGGTAATTTTAATAGTGAGTTATAATGTCATGTATGGAAAGTATTAATATTTATCTAATAAGACATGGAGAGACAGGACAGGTAATTAGCAAACCTAATGCTAATATAACTTCTGAAGGGAAAAGAGATATTGAAAAGTTATCTCAATTATTTTCAGATAATAAAATTAAATTTGATGCCATTTATTATTCTGATTTGATTAGAGTAAAAGAAACTGTGGGAATTATTTTAGATAAGCAACAATGCTGTGAAAAATTAGAAACCAATAATCTTTGCGAAAGAGATTTTGGAGAGAAAATTTACAACTTAAGTGAGCATGAGCAAAAAGAATTTCTGCGCTTATATACTTTGGAGCAAGAAAAAGATTTGATAAAAAAGTTTGGCTTTGAAAGCACCGAATCTTTGTTTAACCGTGCAATTAAAGTTAAAAAAGAGATATTAAAAAATCATTTTGGCAAAAATATTGCTGTTGTTTCTTCTGGTGGGTTTTTACCGATATTTGAATATGTTTTAAATAACTTGAGTGTTGAGGATTATAAAATTGCTTATAAAGAAAATTTAAAATCAATTTTAGATTTGGTGCTTAAACGAGGCGAGTATAAATTATTAAGTTTATATTGTTAAAATAATTGTTACAAAGAAGTTTTTTCTTTGTTTATATTTTTGTGTTATAATGTCAAAAATGAAAAAACCATTTGTAATAACTGCTCACGGTGGTTGCGGTAAAACATTTTTGGCTGAAAAATATCCAAATTTTTTTACAGACCTTGTGTCGGGGGATTTTAAGTATGACAATATAGGTTTTGAACATTTCAATCAAGAAGAGCGTAAAGGGATGCAAAAAAGGCTTAACTCAAATTGGCCCAAAAACTATATTGACGAAATTGTTAGACGAGCAAATGGCAATAAAATTTTGCTGATTGCTTTTTATGATTATGTAATGTCAGAATTGCTGTCTTTGGGTATTGATGTAATATTAGTTTATCCTTTACCTGAAATAATGACTGAATATAAAAAACGTTATGCAGAGCGTGGTAACACTCAAGAGTGGATTAATAAGACAGATGGTTTTCTGGCTAATATAATGAACTTTGCTAAAAACAATCCGAAATGTAAAGCAATAGTAATGAGCAAAGGTGAATTTTTAGAAGATGCTCTTGTGCGAGAGAAAATTTTTGTTCGTAAATTCAAAACAACCGTTGCAAAGTCTAAACACAAAATGATTCTATCTGAACTTGAAATTGATTTTTTAAAAGTTATGCTCGAGGTTGCAAAAAGAAAAGAAGTTATAACTTACAGTGAGTTAAACAGGGCAACCGGAAGCAGATTGAAAATGCTTCATTTTCAAATGGGACGCCCACTTGCGAACATTTCAAAATTTTTAGAAGAAATGGGCGAAACTCCAACTTTAGCAGCAATTGTTGTTTCTGCTAGAAACAAATTACCAAGCAGTGGATTTTTTAATTTGCCGAAAATTCGACTTGAACTTTTTATGAGCGACAAGCAAGCACATAAAGATTTTTTGCTTAATGAAATTGACAAAGTGCATAAACATAAGGATTTTAGCAAGTTAGAAGAGTTTTTAAAAAATAAATAAAAAATAAAAGATTTTGCGGCGTTTTGGCAATACTTAGTGTATGACAAAAACATCAATTTCTTTTGGGCTTGTTCACATTCCTGTTTCGCTTAAAGTTAGCGTTAAACCTGGTGACATTGGTTTTAATATGATAGACAAAAAAACCAAGTCCCGTGTGCAGTATCAAAAAACCTGTGTGGACTGTGAAGGACGAGTTGTTAATCAGGAAGATATATTAAAAGGCTATCAATACGAAAAAGGGCAGTATGTTTTTTTTGACGACAGCGATTTTGAAAAACTAAAAACAAAAAAAGATAAAATAATTGCAATAGAAACGTTTGTGTCTCTTGCTGAGATTGACCCCATTTATTATGAAAAGGCATATTATGTAGCACCAGAAAAATCGGCGGCAAAAGCGTTTGCACTGCTTTTGGCTGCAATGGAAAAAGAAAACAAAGTTGGCATTGCACGCACAGTAATTGGCACAAAAGAAAATTTGGTTGCGCTGCGGGCACATAATGGAGGAATGATTTTAAACACGCTTTATTTTGATGACGAAGTTCAGGATGCACCAACTTTAACAAAAGCAACAACAGAAGAAAAAGAAATGAAAATTGCAATAACAATTATTAACAACATGACGGGAAGGTTTAATCCAAAGGAATATAAAGATGAATATAGAGAAAAAGTTTTAGAGGCAATAAAAATAAAAATAGGTGGTAAGGAGATTGTGCCTATGAAAGAAGGAAAGCCTGCTGTTGTTATAAATTTAATGGAGGCACTTAAAAAAACTTTGCAGTCAAGCAGCGAGAAAAAAAGTGTACAGAAATCTACACAAAAGACTAAGTTGAAAAAGGCAAATTAGATGAATGAATATAACCAAAAAAGAGATTTTGCTGTAACAAGCGAGCCCGAAGGGAAAGTTGAAAAATCTGCAAAAAAGTTGCATTTTGTTGTTCAGCACCATCTGGCAAGACGGGAGCATTATGATTTGCGTTTAGAATGGGGAGGTGTGCTGCTTAGCTGGGCAGTGCCAAAGGGTCCTTCATTAAATCCAAACGACAAACGTCTTGCTGTGCATGTTGAAGATCATCCGCTTGCATATAGGCATTTTGAAGGAGAAATTCCAAAAGGGCAATATGGCGGTGGCACTGTTACAATTTGGGATAAAGGTTTTTGGGAACCTTTAAAAGATTCAACCGATGGGATGCAAAAAGGAATTCTTAAATTTATGCTGCATGGAGAGAGGCTTAAAGGTAAATGGACGCTTATTCGCACAGATGAAAAAACCTGGCTTTTAAGAAAAGAAAAAGATGAATTTGCAAATGAGGGTTTGTTTAAAAACTCTTTTGACAAAGTTTCGGTGCAACTTGCAAAACTTGAGACAATTTTGCCTAAAAGTAAAGATTGGCTGTTTGAACTAAAATATGACGGATATCGAATTATCAGTTTTGTTGAGCAGGGTAAGGCAAGGCTGGTTTCAAGAAACGGAAACGATTACACGGATACGTTTAAAAGCATTGCGGTTTCGCTTGAACAATTTTTTGGAGTTCGTGCAGTGGTGTTAGACGGTGAGGTTGTTGCAGATAATTTTAAAAGCATAAGACATGTAAATAATCATGCCTATGTGGTTTTTGACTTACTTTCTTTAGATGGCGTTGATTTAAGGAACCAACCGCTTTTGGCGCGAAAACAAAAGTTAAAAGAGCTTAAACTATCTGGCAACCTGCATTACAGCGAGCATACAAACAAAATGTCTGAATACGATTTTCAAATCTTATGTGATAAAAATCTTGAAGGTGTTGTTGCTAAAAAAACAAATTCAATTTATAGCGGAACAAGAAACGGCGATTGGATTAAAATTAAAAACCCGAGGTATTTAAGATGAAAATAACAAGTCCTGAAAAAATTGTTTTTACAAATCCAAACATAACCAAACTGGAGATTGTGCAATATTATCAAGAAGCGGCAAAACACATGCTGCCCTATATTAGCGGCAGATATTTGGCGCTTATCAAATGTCCTTTGGGTGTGAAAGGAAATTGCTTTTACAATAAAAATCAAGACGACGGACTGATTGATGTTTCGAATATAAACGAATTAATTTATCATGTGCAGATGAACACTATTGAGTTTCACCCATGGGGAAGCACAAAAAACAATTTAGACAAACCTGATATAATGGTTTTTGACTTGGACCCAGACGAAGGGATGGACCTTGCACAAGTGCGACAAGGGGTTAAAGACCTTAAGAGTGTTTTGGACGAATTGTCGTTAACTTCATTTTTAAAAACCAGCGGTGGTAAAGGTTATCACATTGTTGTGCCGTTTACTCCATCGGTTGATTGGGAAGCCTTTCGCAATTTTGCAAAGAATGTGGCCGAAGTTATGGAAAAAAAATGGTCAAGCCGTTACACAACTAATGTGAGAAAAAATTCACGTGCCGGTAAGATTTTTGTTGACTGGATAAGAAACACAAAAGGAGCAACTTCTGTTGCGCCGTATTCAATAAGGGCAAAAATTGGTGCAACTGTTTCAATGCCAATTGCGTGGAGTGAACTGAGTAAGATAGGTCCAAAAGATATAGACATGAAAAAGGCATTAAAAAAACTTAAAAACAAAAATCCCTGGGCAGGGTTTGAAGAAGCAAAAGCAAAACAGGGGTTTAATGTGAAAACAAAATAACCGATAGCACACTTTCTTTTTTCATTTGCGAAAACCTTTGCAAATACTATATAATTAAGCATTATATAAAAAGGAAGTGTCTATGGAGAAACTAACAGGTGCAGCAATTTATTTGCAAAGCGGCGGGCCAACTGCAGTTATTAACAACGGCTTTTTGGGTGTTTATGAGAGGGCTAAAAAAAGCAAATGCATTACCAAACTTTACTGTGCAAGAAATGGCTTGATAGGTTTGATAAACGGGGACCTGTTTGATATGGATAACGAAGATCCAGCAGAAATTAAATTGCTTAAAAACACACCATCTTCTGTGTTTGGCAGTGCAAGGTACCAGTTAATACAAAGAGTAAACAGAGACATATATCCAGAGCTGGCAAAAATTTTGGCAGTGGTAAAAAAATATAATATTCGCTATATTTTTGTTAACGGCGGGAATTCAACAATGGCTTCGTGCAAAAACATTGAAGGCTATTTACACGAACACGGTCACGAATGTAGAGTTATTGGAATGGCTAAAACAATTGATAATGACCTTGAAGGAACAGATTATTGTGCGGGCTATGGAAGTGCTGCAAAATTTATTGCAACAAAAATGTATGGAAATTAGAAAAGATGTGTCCAAATATTTATCAAGCGGAACAATTTGTGTTGTTGAAATGATGGGGCGCAATACTGGGTGGTTAACTGCTGCGGCGGCACTTTCAAACAGTGTGGACTATATTTATGTGCCTGAAGTAAGTTTTAATTTGGAAAAGTTTTTAAATGATATAGGCGGCATTGTTAATCAGAAAAAGAATGTCATTGTTGCTGTTAGCGAAGGAATTATTGATGAAAAGGGCGGACACATTGGTGCTAGTAAATCTGTGCAGGTTTTAAACATTGCTCCTGATCAATTAAATTCAACTGGGTGGTGTTTCAGTTATACTTTCAGGGGCTGTAAGCGAACGCTTTCCTGACATGAAAGTGCGTTCTATTGAACTTAGTTTGTTGCAAAGAGCTGCTGCACACATAGCGAGTAAATTTGATGCAGAGGCTGCATATAAGTCTGGTGTGGTTGCTGTGGAAAGTGCGTTAGAAGGCAAGAGCGGCTTTATGGTTGCTTTTAAACAGCAACAAGACGGTTCAGTGCAGCCTTTTTTGCTTCCGTTTGAAGTCTGCGCAGACAAAGAACGTAAAATGCCTGCAAAGTTTATAAGTGCTTCAGGCAACTATGTTACACCTGCTTTTATTAAGTATCTGCAACCATTTATTATGGGGGAAAATTATCCGCCTTATGAAAACGGAAAACCAAGATTTGCAAACCTAAAACTGAAACTGGTTAAATAAAATATTTTGTAATAAGTGAAAAGACAAAATAAAAAGATGCACTTAGGCATCTTTTTATTTTTCTTTAAAATCTTCGTAATCTTTGTTTGCAATTTTGTATTTACCCTTACCGCTAAGCCAGCGTATACCGCGGGTAAAAACAAATGCCAGCCCAATAATGCAACCTGCAAACAAAACTCCCCACCAACTAAACTCTGGCCATTCGGTGCGGGTTAGTGCAATCATTAGGGCAGAACACCCTGCAAGTGCTGTAACAATTGTTAAATTATTAAGCGCGCGCTGTGTAACTTTGTTTTGCAACGCAACATATTGTTCATGTGCAGACTTTACATAATTTTTTGTCATTGCCCATATTTGCTGAATATATAAAAGGCTGTTTCCCAATGTTTCATAACTATATTCCATAACGCCTAAGATGTTTTTGAATTCTGCATTGTTTTTGGCAATTTTTTCTCTTGTTTTCAAATAAGTGCCCATTTGGTTGATGCGTGTTTCAACAAGGTTGATGGTTTTTGAATATTCATCAAGTTTGGTTGTGTATCGGTTTATGTCTTTTGCTTTTATGTTATCTCTTTCTTTTATTTCTGCAATTTCTTCCCATATCATGCGGTGCAGATTTAAGTATCTGTGCAATTGCCCTTTAAATTCGCGAAAGAAAATGTTTTCTTCAATGTAGCTTTCAATTTTTTCAGTTGAAATACCAGTTTTTTTTGCACTTATTAAAAAATATTTTTCGCCTCTGCTAACTTCAAAACTGCTGCTTTTATAATTTGAATATTTTTGTTTGTCCACAGTTGCAAGCAAATCATTTATAGTTTTTTCTGTTGCTTCTTTAAGCACGACAAAATAAGGATACACAGTTTTAATTTTTGCAAGTTCTTTTGGAACAGGTGCCCCTAAACTAAATAGGTAACTAATTGCAGGGGAGAATGCATTTTCATAATAGTCTGTAAGATTTGAAATATCTTGTTTAAAACTGTTGATGTTTGAATCATGGTTTAAAACAATTAAACCATCTTCAAGAATTTTAACATTAATGCCGCTGTTGGTTGTGAATTTAACATATTCAAAACCTTCTATTTCAAAAGA
Source organism: Holotrichia oblita (assembly GCA_023690525.1). NCBI lineage: Eukaryota > Metazoa > Arthropoda > Insecta > Coleoptera > Scarabaeidae > Holotrichia > Holotrichia oblita. The sequence continues at coordinate 117,713 of JALQSN010000098.1, read as the reverse complement.
GACTTCTTTAATGTCTAAAAGTTCTCGGTTTTTGCTTATTTTTGCTTCGCTTAAATTTAACCGCGAAGAACCGTCTCGCAAAAAATCATAAATTTCTGTTAGGTGCAGCAGTGTTCGTTGAAACCAACCGCCTATGTAAATTTTTTCTATTTTCATAAATAAAGTATAACACTTGTGATGATAATTGACAAAATCAAATGTACACATTATCTTGTATGTACCTGGAGAGGTGTCAGAGTGGTCTAACGTGCTCGCTTGGAAAGCGGGTGCCCTGTAACAGGGGCCGCAGGTTCAAATCCTGTCCTCTCCGCCAGAAAAGTGGGAATAGGGGTTTTTTAAATTAATCTCGTGTGCAATTGAATAGACATTGTTATGAAATTTTTTGCATGGCTTTCTTTTATTGCACTTTGCATATTGCTTTCGATATTTGTTTGGGAGTCAATTGAATATTGCTTAAACCCGCCGACCAAACAAAGCATTTCTAATGCTTTGCAAGGAAGTTGGTTTATTGCAATGGTTAATATTTTTGCTTATTTACTGATGGATCCATTTCAAGGCGGCGATATAGTAGACAATAAACTTTTCTCTGTATTAGTTGTTTTTTCTGTTTTATCTTTAACAGTATCTTTTTTTGCTTGGGCAATAAACGGAACTCTCAAAGAGTTAAGGCAAAATTGAAAAACTGCTTTTGAACAGACATTCTATTTTTTTGTGCTAATCTTGCATAATAAACCAAGTTTGTTTGCACGATTAATTATTTTATATTAAACTTTAATATTGTAGTGGTTATCCAAAGAAAGGAACTTATGAAAATAAAAATTAATGAATGTATTAAATCAATAGATGCTGTGATATTTGATAAAGACGGAACAATGCTGGATACAGAACTGCTTCATGCAAAAGCGTTTGCTCTTTGTTTAAAAGAATTTGGAGAGAGTATTCCTAATGCAGAGCAATGGTATTTTAAAAATTGCAGCGGCTGTAGGGCCGATAATATAATAAAAGAAATAAAAAAGGTAGTATCTGAGAAAATTGACATTAAAGCTTTTGCTGATTGTTTTGTTGCTTACATAGATAAACTTATAGAAAAAGACGGATTGATACCTAAAATTGGATTAATGAAATTGCTTAAATTTTTAAAAAGTATTTAACAATGTGAAGATTGCCATTGCCTCCTCTGGGACTTATAAAAGTATAAAATTTCAATGTGAAAAGGCAGGAATTCTGTTGTCTTTCTTTGATTGTGTTGTTGATGGTTTTGATGTTAAGGAAAGTTTAAACCTCATCCTGAAATTTATGAAGTGGCATGCAGGAAATTGGGTGTTCACCCATCTCGGGCAATTGCTATTGAAGACAGTGATTTAGGTATAAAATCGGCATATCATGCGGGAGTGATTCCCATTCTTGTTCCTGATGTTTCACAAAATAGCGACGAAATAAAAAAACTGGCATTTTGTACTCTTACTACGCTAGAGCAATTGATTCCCATGCTGGACAACAAAAATTGTATTAAGCAAAATTATTAGAATAGGAATTATTTGTTTTTTTGTATATATATATGTTATTATATTAATATGAACATAAGAGTAAATTTTGGCGGCAATAACTCAGAGCACGGCATTAATGTTGTGTCTCCGTTTTCAATACCTGCAGGGGAAAACCTTGTTGACTATGTCAAACCAAATGTAGTTGGCGAATATGATAAGATAAAAGCCAAAACAGCAATGTTTGGCATTTTTGTTGCAATTTCTGCCGTTGTGATGATTCTTTCAATAGTTTTATTGATTGTTACTGGTGAAACAATTATATCTCCAGGTTGGGAAGACTTTTACAATACTATGGGAACGGCGCCAACAGACTTAATTCCAAATACGGCTTGGGTGCCTGGAATAGTTATTGGGGCAATTGGTCTTGTTATATTTATAATAATAACATCTATTTTAGGGGCAAAACAATCTAAACTTAAAACACTTCGCACTGCGATTTTGGAAATTAAAGGAAGAGATAAGGTTAGCATTGACAGTTTGTCAATGAACAGAATGGGAATTTTTAATGTTAGCAAAAGCACAGTTATTATTGTTTTGCGAAAACTTATTGAAACTGGCAACTTAGAAGACTATGAAATAATTGGCGAAGTTGGCATTGCAAAAACAAGCGTGCGTGCAAAGCCAAGCGATTTTGCACATGGGAAAAATGCTGTACCAGTAAAAGAAGAAATTAATACAAAGCAAAGGCGAAGCACTTGCACAGGCTGCGGTGCAGGTATTGGCAGAAGCAAGGGCAGGTATTGTGATTTTTGTGGGTCGCTGTTAGATTAAATAATGAATAATAAACTTACAGTGTTTCTTGGCGGAACAACAGGTTCAAATTGGCGGGATAAATTAATTCCGCTTCTTAAAAATGATGTAGAAGTTACTGAAGTTTATGACGAACGAACTGATGCAATTGAAATTGACGCATTTAATCCTATTGTAAAAAAATGGGATGAAGCAGCTTATAAAAAAGAACTTGAACGCAGGTTAGTAGATGATGTTTTACTATATGTTGTAACACCTCGTTTCCGTGGTTTTTATTCGTTTGCCGAAGTGGTGGACGACAGCAACAAGCGTCCTGATAAAACAGTTTTTTGTGTTTTGCAAGAAGACGAAGGCAGGAAATTTTCAGAACGTCAAATGCGCAGTTTAGACGCAATAAAACGCATGGTTGCAAACAACGGAGCAACAGTTGTTGAGTGGAAAGATTTGCCAAAACTTTTGAACAATTTGGCAAAGAGAAAAATATAATAATATGTGTTTGACTATATTATAGAAGAAAGTGCTGTAATTGAAGAAGGGGTTTTAATTGAACCCTTTGTTTATATAACAGGGAAAACAATTATAAAACGCGGTGCTAAAATTTTGAATTGGCAGCCGCATTGAAGATAGCGAAATAGGTGAAGGGGCAAGTGTTGGTCCATATGCGCGGCTTAGACCTAAAAGTGTGATTGGTAAAAACTGTAAAATAGGAAACTTTGTTGAAATCAAAAAATCTGATATTGGCGACGGCACAAAAATTTCGCATCTAACTTATGTGGGGGATGCTGTTGTTGGAACAAATTGCAACATTGGCTGCGGTGTTGTGTTTTGCAACTATGATGGCAAGAGTAAGCACAAAACAATTGTTGGTAACAATGTTTTTATTGGGAGTAATTGCAATTTGGTTGCACCAGTTGAAATTGAAGACAACGCATTTTTAGCGGCTGGCAGCACAATAACAAAAAATGTGCCTAGCAATGCTTTGGCTGTTGCACGTGCAAGACAGGAAAATAAAGAAGGATGGGTAACACAAAAAAAGTAGACTAAGTCAAAGCCGGCGTGTTAGAATAAGCATTATGTTTTATGATAAAGATGAAGAAACAATTACAAGAGCAGATTTAGAAAAACTGCAACTTGAAAGACTGCAAAAAATTGTAGAATATGTTTACAAAAACAATGCAGTATATCGTGGTAAAATGGATGCTGCTGGTGTTAAGCCAGAAGACGTTAAAAAACTAAAGGACATTGAAAAACTTCCGTTTACCACCAAAGAAGATTTGCGTGCGACATCCCTTTGGATTTTTTAGCGCACCCCAAGAAAAAATTGTTCGATGCCATGCCTCAAGCGGCACCACGGGCAAACTTACGGTTGCGGGTTATACACAAAAAGATATTGACATGTGGACTCATTTAATGGCACGCAGTATAGCGATGGCTGGGGGAACTTCTAAAAGTACTTGCCATGTTGCCTTTGGCTACGGACTTTTTACAGGCGGACTTGGTGCGCATTATGGCGCAGAAAAAATTGGGGCAGCGGTTGTTCCCGCTGGCACAGGCAACACACAAAGGCAACTTGAATTAATGAGAGACTTTAAAGCGACACATCTTTTTGCCACGCCAAGCTATGTTTTATATTTAGCTGAAACACTTAAAAAACAAGGTGCTGAACTGCCGAACTTGAAGACCGCAATAATGGGTGCAGAACCTTGGACTGAAGAGATGAGGCAGCAAATTGAAAAGGAATTAAGAATAGACGCCTACGATATTTATGGGTTAAGTGAAATTATGGGACCAGGTGTGGCCATGGAATGTCCGCACAAATGCGGCCTCCACATTTTTGAAGACCATTTTTTAACTGAAATTTTAAGTGGCAAAACATTGAAACCAGTTAAGGATGGTGAACTAGGCGAACTTGTTATAACCACATTAACAAAAGAGGGAATGCCATTGATTCGCTATCGCACACACGACATTACAACCATTAACAGGGAAAGTTGTGCTTGCGGCAGAAACTTTGGAAGAATTGGAAAAATTGTAGGACGAAATGATGACATGCTTATTGTTGGAGGGGTTAATGTTTTTCCATCGCAAATTGAGTCTGTGCTTTGCCAGTTTAATGATATTGCACAAGTATATCAAATTGTGGTTTCACGCGTTAACTTTAGGGATAAAATTGAAGTGCAGGTTGAACTTAAAAACACAAGCCTGGATTGTTCGCAGCAAAAAGTTTTACAAGATAAAATTGCAACAGATGTTGCAAGTGCAATCACCACAAAAGCGGATATTAAAATTCTTGCACCTGGTTCACTTCCAAGAAGTGAAGGAAAGTCCAAACACGTTATAGATACACGCAAAACTATTGACAATAAGTAATAGCAATATCATAATCAAACAGGAACTATTCCTGTTTTTATTTTTTGTATTTATTCAAGAATGGTAACTGAACAATTTAGTATTTATTAAGGGAGTAAAACAAAATGGCTAAATTTATTATTTCAACGGATTCAAGTGCCGATCTTTTCAAAAGCTTTTTAAGCGAAAAAAATATTTATTGCATAACTTTAAAACGCATTTTAGACGGCAAAGAACTAACTGATTCATATAACTCTAATGAAGACTTAGATGTTTTTTATGAAGATTTAAAAAAGGGTGCGTTGCCAACAACCACACAACTGAACTCGTATGAACTTCAGCAGCACTTTGAAAACATTTTAGCAAAAGAGAAAAGCGGTGATATTATTCATTTATCACTTTCTTCGGGTTTATCGGGCACTTGTGATAATGCACGTGCAACAGCAGCAGAAATAAATAAGAGACTAAAAGACCGTCAGATTTATGTAATTGACAGTCTTATTGCAACACATGGCATTGCACAACTTGTGGATAGGCTGATTGATATGCGTGATGTAAATGTGCCAACGCAAGAGGCGGTATTAAAAACCGAATATTTGCGTGATCATCAGCAGGGATGGGTTATTGTTGGCGATTTGTTTCATTTAAAGCGCGGCGGTCGCATAAGCGGCATGAAGGCAGTTTTAGGAACATTGCTTGGAATAAAGCCGATTATTACAATTTCAAAAAGCGGAAGACTGGCAATTGAACATACGGCAAAGGGTCCCAAAAAAGCAATAAAATATGTTTTAGAAAAAGTAAAAGAATATGGCTTTAAAGCTAACCCTGATATTTTTAAAAATCCAATTTATCTTGTAAGAAGTTCACAAAACTCAACCTATGATGATTTTAAAAAAGCATTCTTAGCCGAATATCCGCAGGCAAAAATCAAAGAAGCAGTTGTAGGTCCAGTAATAGGAACACACCTTGGCAGCGGTTGTGCAATTATATTGTTTGAAGGTGCAAAAAGATTAGATATTTAAATGTCAATATTGTATTGACATTTGCATATGATATCTATTAGACTACTGTTATTCGAGCGTCGCGGGGTAGAGCAGCTCGGTAGCTCGTCGGGCTCATAACCCGAAGGTCAGTGGTTCAAATCCGCTCCCCGCTACCAAATAAAAGAGAGAATTAATTTCTCTCTTTTTTGTCTTTGTGATACTATTAAACATTAAGGGAGATTATATGAAACCAGAAGGGTGGTATTTAATAACAGGTTTTGTTGCGGTTGTGGCAATAATTATTGTAATAATTTATTTCACAACATTTTACACGCAGGAAAAAGTTTGTTACATCAGTTGTTAAAAAAGACGTTGGAGGACCGAACACCTTGTATTTAAAAGGATTCCATCAACAAAGTGCAATGTCTCTTGGTCAATGGGTTTTTGTTGCTGTGGACTCTAAAAAAATCAGAGTATATGCAGAGTTTACAACTTATGGTACAAGTGCAAATTATGCATTGTTTGAAAACAAAAGCGAAGACGTTAAGAATATGACTGTAACCAATATTTCACAAAACAAGACTCTTGTTAAATTTTTTTCAAAAGTTGAATATTCTTTACGGCTAGAAATGTGTAATAAAAATGTAAGCATTAATGATGCTATTGCAATGTTTAATAGTTTCAAAAAGTAAAAAGCCATTTATGATATTTGGTTGTTGAGCGATAATTCTTGGCAATAATAACGATGTGCAACTTAATACAAATTTCAAATTCTATCGCAAAGGGTTTTTTCGCAAAATTCTTACTTTGCCTATTCGTTTTATATTCTGGCTTTGGCTGTTATTTCCAAAATGGAGGTATGGCATTAAGGAAATTGGGCGGAAGAACCTAAAAGCAATTAAGGGGCGAGGTGCGCTTATAACTTACACACACAACATGCATTTGGATGCCTTTTTTGTTGTCAGACAGTTGCCGTTTAGAATGCCGTATATGCCGGCACAACAAAGCAGCTTTAATAAAGGTTGGTTTTTAAATAAAGTTTTTTTAGCAATGAATGTGGTGCCCATTCCGCAAGATTTTCATCTTTTGCCAAAGTTTTTTAATGAAATGAGCAATGCAGTAAAAGACGGCAACATTGTGGCGGTTGCACCAGAAGGTGAACAAGAAGTTTATCGGACTCAGTTTTTACCTTTTAAAAAAGGTTGTTTTAAAATAGCCGAACAAACGGGCTGTCCAATTTTGCCAATGGCTTTTTGTTTTGCAAAACACAAAACTTATATGATTTGGGGTAAGGTGATTGAGAATAATGGAAGCCTAAATGCGGAACAACTAACAAAGTTAACGCAAGAGAAAACGCAGGAGGTGCTAGATAGTTTTAAGGGTGTTTATGGAAAAAGTTTTGCTAATAACATTAGGAGTGGGAGCGGGTCATAACTCTGCAGCAAATGCACTTGCAGAACAATTTGAACTTGGAGGACACGCAACTAAAATAATCAACTTCTATGAACCCAAGCAACAAAACAAACTAAGCAGATTAAACCAAATGGCCTTAAAGCACTTTAAGCCCATATTCAACGCGGTTTATAAAAAACTGATAACCAAACCAAAACCTTTTCCAAAGCATGTTTATCAAAAACAGGTTAAGCCATTGTCTGAATTGATTGATAAATTTAAACCTACAAAAATTGTCTGCACACATCTTTTTGGCGTGCTGGCTCTAAAAAAACTTAAGTCAGATGGTTTTGCAGTCCCGCCGTTTTTTTATTGCGTAACAGATTATTATCCATATCCTTATGCAGAAAGCCTGCAAAGGAACCGAATGTGTGTTTGCACCAAACGAATGGGTTAAGCAGCACTTTTTGCAATACGGAATTAAAAGTGTTATAACAGGGATACCAGTTTTAAGCAAATTTTTTGTTAGGCACCCCAAACCGCAAAAGCCTACAATTTTAATAACTGGCGGCGGACTTTCACTTGGCAACAAAAAGGCTGTTAAGTTATGTAAAAATTTTCATTGTGAAATAAATATTGCAAACGGCAAAAACAACGATATGCCAAAACTTATGCAGGGTGCAAGTTTAATTTTAGGCAAACCAGGCGGGCTGACATGCACTGAAGCCATGGCAAGCGGCACCCCTTTAGTTACATTTGGCAAACTTGCGCTAAACGAATTTGGCAACATTAAGCACCTAGAAAAATTAGGCATGGGGTTTTATGCAAAAACAAAAAAACAAGTGCTTGCAAAAATAAAGGAATTATTGCTAGAGAAAAAAGCATTCAATTCTATACAGAATAATGCAGCAAAACAAATTGCAGAATTTGTTATTGACGGCAAGGGGTAAATTCAGTTACAATGGAGCATGGAAAATATTGAAATCGAAAGAAAATTTTTTATTAAAAAAATGCCGCCTCTTAAGGCAATTGATTTTAAAAAAATAGAGCAAGTTTACTTAAGCGTAAAGCCTATGGAGAGAATTAGAAAAACTACAATCAGCGATGGTACTGTGAATTTTGAACATACACGGAAAATAAAAATAGATGACGTAAAAATTAAAAGAAAAGAAATAAACACGCCATTGACAGAAGCCGAATATCAACAAAGAAAGGCTTTTGGTTATGAAGGACATCCAATTGTTAAAACACGCTATCTAATACCGTTGCAAGGTGGGTTAACTGCTGAACTAGATATATTCGAAAACGCACTACAAGGGCTTGTAATTGTTGAGGTGGAGTTTACTAGTGAAGAGCAAGCAAACAGTTTTATTCCGCCACAATGGTTTGCAGAAGAATGCACTGGGCTTGGATGCTGCAAAAACAGCAGTTTGGTTAATGAAACATTTGCAAGTTTTATAGCGAGGTTAGAGCGTGAAAGAAGTTCACCTTCCAAAGATAATTAGCATAGTAGGTTTAACTGCCAGCGGCAAAAGCGGCGTTGGTATTGAACTTGCGTTAAAATATAACGGCGAAATTGTCAGTGCAGACAGTCGCCAGATTTACAAGGGCATAGATGTTGGCAGTGGAAAGGTGACCAAGCAGGAACAGGAAATGGTTAAGCACCATTTGTTGGATATTGCCGAAGTAAACACACGGTTTGACGTTGCAACATATCAAAAAATGGCATATGAAAAAATTGATGATATTTTATCGCGCGGGAAACTCCCGATAATTGTTGGCGGAACAGGGCTTTATTCACGCAGTGTTGTTGACGGTTATAATTTTGACAAAGGTGAAAACAAAGCAAAATATAATGTGCTTCAAATATGTTTAATGCCAAGCAAAGAAGTTGTTTTGCAGAACGTAATAAAACGTACGGATAAGCGATTGCAAGATGGCTTAATAAAAGAAACAAAAAAGTTGTTACATCACGAAGAGTGGCTTAATAGTTTGGGCTTTGAGTATGCATTAACTGTGCAGTTGATTAAGGGTGAGATAAGCGAAGAAGAATTTAAAAAGTGGTTTATAATCCGCTCGCAGCAATTTGCCAAGCGTCAACGCACATGGTTTAAAAAAGAAAAGAATACTTTGTTTTTAGCCGAACCCAAAACTTACATAGCCGACTGCGAAAAGGCGATTGACAAGTTTTTAAAACAAGAGTAGACTGGTAAAGAACTTTAAAAGAGGAATATTACTATGGTAGCGAAAGAATTAAAAATTGGAAATATTGTTGAATATGAAGGACATGTTTACACATGTGAATGGCTTCAACATGTGCAGCAGCCACGTCTTGCACCGTTTATTAAAGTGCAAATGAAAAACATTAGGACAGGGGCAATGTTGGCAACTAACTTGAAAGTTACAGACAAACTGAACGAAGTTCAAAAGCAAGTTCAAGAAATGCAGTATTTATATGCTGATGGTGATTTGCATTATTTTATGGACCCAGTTACATTTGAACAAACTCCAATTGCAAGTGCAGATTGCAAAGACGCACTTAGATACAACACCGAAGGTGCAGTATATGTTTTCACTTCAATAAACGGAAAACTTTTAAGCATTACACCGCCAACATTTGTTGTTTTAAAAGTTGTTGAAACACAACCCGCCATTGCAGGCGACACCGCACGCAATGCAATGAAAGATGCAAAACTTGAAAGCGGCATTGTTGTTAAGGTTCCTATGTTTGTTAAAAATGATGATGTAATTAAAGTGGACACACGAACAGACAGTTATGTTGAAAGGATGTAGTTAAACAAATTTTGACAAAAAAAGCGATTGATTCGCTTTTTTATTTGTGATATAATTTAACCATGAAATATATAAACAAAGAATTTAATTTTTCACTTGAACTGCCTGAAGGTTGGCGGGTTATTGACGATAAACAATTTTTTATTAAAAATTTAAAAATGCCCTCTAGTGAAGCAGAAGGGACAATTTGTTTTGGGATGAAATTTATAAACGGCAAAGTGGCAAAAACATTCAATATAACAAGGGATGCCGTTTATAAAGATAAAAAAGAATATGAAGAAGGCATAAGGTTAAATCTTACAAACATGCAAAGCGGCGGAGCAAAATTAATTTCTCATCAGTCAATTGTCACTAACCGTAAAGGTTTGCACTTTGATTATGTTATTGTTAATATGTGGAACACAACCTTTGCACAATATTATACAGCCTTGCCAAATGGCCTTATGATTTGTGCAGCAATTGATATTAAGCAAACAAAAGATGCCGATGACATATTTTTGTTTGAAGTTATGAGCAGTTTAGAAATGCAACAAAAAAGCGCTTAGCGCTTTTTTATTTTGGTATGCGGCACTTTGCTTCCATACATATTTTGCAGCCCATTAGTGAAATTGACATAAAAAAGAGAAACGACTATTACTGAAAATTCAAATATATCTGCCGCCATCACTGTATAGGCCATTATGGAAAAATCAAAAATCATAAATAAAATAAATGGAAACAACATAAAAACTTTAAGAAAATAAACATTTTTTATTGTAAAGGCAAAAAGCAAAAGCAAAAGTCCTGTTGTAATAAGTAAATCAAGAATGCCTTCCCAAAAAACCCAGCCGTTTAAAATAATTGCAAAAGCAAGTAACATTATTAAATAAAAAGGCACAGGCTTTTTCCTCTTTTCAAAAACATAAAAAATGATGCATCTAAAGCAAGAGATTATAACTCCGACAAGTGCAATCACGCTTCCAAGAAATGCAAAGGATAAACATAATGTAATGTTTGCAATTAACTGAAATGTCAAGAACTTTGTTTTTTGGCTTTTAAAAAAGTTGACGGCGACTAAAATTAAATACATCAGTCCAAAGCCCTGCGCTGCTAAATATGTTGGTGTTGGCATTATTTATTCTAACATAAAAGTGTTTGCAAAAACAAAAAAAATTCGTTACAATTTCTTGATGAAAAAGGGCTCGATTGTTCAAATATTTGGAATGATGATTGTATTCGCTGGGTTGGTGCTTAGCATGGTATATTTTGATGGAACTCAAGTAACTTCTATTGTTGCAAGCATTATAACAATATTAATTTTGCAGTTGCAGGTGTTATTGGGTTTTGGTATCAAATGAAACAGGATGCAGATTCTAATCAGGCGCAGTTTATTATTGAATTGCAAAAAAATATGATTGAGTTTGGATTGATTGACATTAAAAACAAATTATACAAATCCGACAAAGAAGAAGATTTCACAACAGAAGATTATCGATGGATAAGCAATTACATAACCTTTTTTGAAAACATGGCACCCATGATTTTTGACGGCGTTTTAACTTTTGATTTAATTGATGATTTGTTTTCATTCAACTTCTTTTTAGCTGCAAATCATCCTGTTGCACAAAGTAAAAGGCTTGTTCCTTACACAGAAGGCTGGTGCGGATTTGTCAGGCTTCACAAAGAGTGGACGGCATATAAAAGAGCACATAAAAAATTTATTTTAAAAGAAGAAACAAGTTTAGAAAAAGTTTTACCAAACTATGAGTTTTTTGCAACTCCCATTTTAAAAAAGAAACTTAAAAAAAGAGACAGGAGGTTAGGTAATGCCTAAAGAACTTAAAAAGTTTTTAGCGTATACACTTGTTGTTGCGGCAATTGCTGTTTGTGTGTTGTCAGTTGTTTTTTATGGTGAAGGCGCAATTTCTATTATTACTTCGATAACAACATTGCTTGGTATCTATGCTATTTTTATTGAAGTAAAACGTGGCAAAGCCATTAAGCATGCGCAATTTTTGATTTATTTAAATGACTTTTGGATGAAGGATGAAAGCAATATTAAAATATCAAATAAGTTAAATGCTTTTATTGACAACAAAGGCGAACAACTTTTAACAGAGGCAGACAGGTCCGACCTTATTGATCAATTGGTTTATTTTGAAAGCATTGCACCTTCAATTTTGCGCGGGCTTATTTCTCTTAAAAAAGTAGATGACATGCTTAGTTATCGTTTTTTCAGAATTGTGAATAACCCAATTGTTCAAAAATGGGAAATAATTCCTGAGGCAGAATATTATAGAGGTATAATTAAACTGCATAAAATGTGGACAAACTTTAAGAAAGATTACGGTCTGCCAATTTTGATTGGCGAACATAGTTTGGAAAAGAATTTTCCCGATTATGAGAAGTATGCGAATTAGGTAAAATTAGGTTTTTGCAGTTCCCCCAAATTATGCCCCCCCTTATTTCAATTGACAACTGTATTAGTAAGCGTAGACTAGTATTAGAAGATGCAATGCATTTTTGTTAAAAGGGGGTAAATTATGGCATGCAAACAACCAGTAAAACCGGCTGCACCAGTAAAACCAGCTCCTGCACCAGTGAAACCAAATACACCTGTTAAGCCAGTTCAACAACCAGTTAAAAAGAAATAATTGGTTAAAATATTAGCCCGCAAAGGGTATATTTTAAAAAATCCGCTTATTGGCGGATTTTTTTGCTCTTTATTGTTTTACTAAAATATCAGTTTGTGGGTTTTGTGTTTTTTTTTGAAAGTTTGTTATGTATTCTGTTGGAATAAACGGACTTGGAGTGTCAACAAAATAACATTCTAAATTGTGTAAGGCCCTGGTTGACAAAACGTAAAGGATTTGTCTGTCAATTTGAGTATTATAGTTTTGGCTTGAAACATTCGGAATGATTACTTTATCAAACTCTAATCCCTTGCACAAAACTGCCGTTGTAATTATTTGCCTGCTTTCCAAGTTTTCAACATTGTCATCAGATAGCACTAAGCGACATTCTGGGAAGAGTTTGCTATATAAAATTGCTTCTTCTTTTGATTTTGCCAAGATTGCAGTTTTAATGCCTTTTTGGGTGCTCAAAGATAAAGACTGTCTCATTGATTCAAAAACCTCGTTTTGGTTTTTGCACTTAATTGCTTCAGGAAGCGTGCCTTTTCTAATTTCCGGATGGGTGCCTTTTTTGCCTATAATTTCAGCAGCAAAGTTAAAAATCCTGCTTGTTGAACGATAACTTGTGCATAGTTTTCCAAAGACAGCATCTGGGAAAAGGTTTGTCAAACCATCTTCATTTGAGCAGTCCATAATCAAGTTCTGGTCAAAGTCGCCAACCATTGTCATATTGGCATTAGGGTAGATGTTTCGCAGCAGGCTCAAGTGAAACGGCATCATAGTCTTGCATTTCGTCCACAAAAACATGTTTAATACGATGATTTGCTCCTTTACCGCTTATGCACATTGAGATGTAAGCTAAAGAAGGGATATCTTCGTTTCTAATGGGACCATATCCTGTTGGAGATAAACCATTTTGCTCTAAAAAAGCATCTAAAATTACTCTTGTATCCACCTTTTTAGCAATGTCACGAAGGAGTTTGCTTTTAATATTGTCGGCTTTCGAATCGGAAATTTTTGGATAAAATTTATCTATTAACCTTTCTGCATAAACATCTAAGCACATTGCAATATCGTGAGTATCTTTATTTGGGTAGAGTGATCTGTCAATGCCGCTGAATAGTTCTGGTTTGTTTATAGTTGTCAAAAACGCTTTTAACTTTTCTAAATATTCAGGCTGGTATTTTTGCTTAACTTCTAAAAGTCTTGTGCTATTGCCGCCAATCAAACTTTCAATTAAATCAAATCTGCTTTCAGCTTTTTTAAGTCCGCCATAATTTTCTGCCAATAATTCATTAAATGTAAGAGTGCTTACCATATCTTCACCAAGCTCTGGCAACAACTGACTAATATAAGAAGAAAACAATTTGTTAGGTGAAATAATAACCATATTATCTGCTTTCAAATTTTTGTTTGCATACAAAAGATAAGGTTGGCGATGGATACCAACTGAAGTTTTTCCGCTTCCGGCAACACCGTTCACTATAAGCGTTTTATATGGACTTTGACGTATAAGTTCGTTTTGCTCTCTTTGAATTGTTTCAACGATGTTGGTCATAAAAATTGACGAATTTTTATTTAAAGCCTCAACCAATAGTTCGTCATCAATTTTTGTCTCAGTGTCAATGTAAAACTGCAATTCTCCATTTTCAATTTTGAATTGTCTCTTCTTTTGCAAATTAACCGAAATCTTGCCTCTTGGGGCATCAAAACTTGTTTCACCAACGTCAGAAAAATAGTATAAAGATGAAACAGGAGTCCGCCAGTCAATTACAAAATATTGATTATTGTGTGTTATTCCAATAACCCCAATATAAATTGTTTCCGAATCATCTCCGCGATTTGGCTTAAACATAATTTTTGCAAAGAAGGGTTTGTTTAATACTTTTTCATAGCCGCGTTTTGCAACTTGTGCATTCGCTTGGTTTTGATCAGCAGACCTGATAATTTGACGCATGGCAGCAATTTCTACCGGGTCAAGTCTTTGGTCGTGCACATATCGCAGGCTTTCAACAGCTTCATTATCTAGATTTGATATTTGTTGATTGCATGAAGAAATTAACTCGGAAATAGCAGTTTTTGTCTTTTGCAAATATTCACGCTCTTTTTTTAATTCCGCCTCGTTCATTCTTTCTCCAATATATAATTATACACTGAAAACCCCAATTTTGCAATGTCTTTGTGAAATTCATATTTACCTGTTCAAATCTTTATGATATAATAGTGCTGTCTCACAAAAGGGGAAAGTTTACTAAAGGAGGTTTTTATGGCAAAGTCAAAAGTTAAGAATGATAAAGTTTCAAATCTAAAAACAAAAATCAAAGACAAAAAAGTAAAAGTTTCGCTAAGCAATCCAAATGGTCTTGGCTATGATGGCTGCGGCAATCATACTCACAAATAGTTAATAAAACATTCCCCTAAAAGTGAGAACACTGGAGAAAACAAATGAGAAGTCCATGGTTAAGTAGAGAATATAAAAAAATGCCTAATATTGTGGCAGAAAAAACAGCAGATGGTTACAAACTTTTTAACCCTAAACTAAAAAACGAGTTAGTTGTTTCTGAAAACGAATATGAAAGGTTTAAGTCTGAATCGCTGAACGAGATTGAGTGGGAAAAATATTTTTTGCGTGGGATGGCAAAAGACGTTAACGGTGAAGAATGTGTTTTCGAAAAACTTGCAAAACTGCCAACCGATTTTGAGAAATCTGATAAAACAGTTTCGTTTCAATTAAAGCCAAACGATAAAAAATGTTTTATATTGCTAAATCCCGAAATTGGCTCGTGGGCAGCGTTAACTGAAGATGAGTTTAATCGCTACACAAAGAACAAGTTAAACCAACACGAATGGGAATCACTTTTTATTCGTGGCTTGGCAAAGTCTAAAGATGGCTGGGAGTTTGAAGTTGACACGCCAGCTCCCGCCGAATACCCAAGTGTTGTTGTGGTAAACATTACAACAAATTGCAACCTGCGCTGTAAGTATTGTTTTGCCGATTGCGGTGATTTTGTGGGCGAAGATATGCAAGAAGAGGTTATGATAAAAACCATTGAAAACATGTTGGTTATGCCTGTGAAAATGACAACGTTTGAGTTTCAAGGCGGTGAAGCTTCGACAAATATTAAAGGCATGAAAAAGTTTATTGAGCTTGCTGAAAAAATGAAAAAGGGATCGGGTAAAATAGTAAAATACCGCACAGAAATGAACTTTGTTGAAATGCCTGATGAATTGATTGACTTAATCAAAAAGTATAATGTTGGAATTGGTGTTAGTTTAGACGGCACAAAAGAAATGAATGATAAATATCGGGTTGACGAAAATGGAAACGGAAGTTTTGACCGAATAATGAAAAGTATTGAAAAAATCCGAAAAAATAATATACCGATTGACGGCTGCGTTTGCACCGTTGGCCAACATAATGTAAAATATCCAAAAGAAATAGCAGAGTTTTTTAATTCGCTTAATATTAGTTATAAACCACGTCCCATAAATGTTTTAGGCAGAGAAGTTGAAAATAAACTAACAACCAAAACGGGCGAGTGGGCAAAGTTTTTTATTGAATGTAATAAGATAAAAGAAAATGTGGATATTGATATATTCTCTAATCACATTTATGAAGAAAATGTTTACACACCAATAAGAGATTATATTTGTTTAAGATATCCTTGCGGTGCGGCACGTGAACTTGTTTCGGTTAATCCAAATGGCGACGTGTTTCCATGCGATGGATTTAAAGGTTCTTGTGAGTTTTTAATGGGCAACATTTTAAAAGAAAGTTTGCACGAAATGCTTAAAAACCCCAAGACTGTAAAATTGCGTGACAGAAAAGCAAAGGATATTAAGCAATGTTCAAAGTGTATGTTTAGGGCAATGTGTTGTTCTTGCTGTTATTCGGCTTATGGCAAATTCGGAGATATTTATAGAGAAGACCCACATTGTGCAGACAGGCGGCAAATTTTTTTATATCTAATTCAAAGTTGGTTGGAGCAAAACAATTTTTAATATGGCAAACAATAAATTAGTAATAGCAGAGAGGGGTGTCGGAAAAACAACATATCTGTTGAATAAATTTACAACGGCAATTTCTTGCGGAAAACAAATTGTTGTTATGGACTCGGCAACAGAACACCCAGAAAAATCATTATTAGAAAAGGTTAAAAATCTTTATTCAATTGTTCGATTAGATTTGCGAGACGGAGCAAATATTTCTGCTGCCATTAAAGAAAACGCTAACGCGCCCATAATAGGTTTTGACTTATCTTATTTTTTGGAGAAGGGGCACCAGTGCGGCGATGTAGGCGATTTGACTGGATATGAAGAAAACAGAAAAAAATATAGAGACATATCTCAAAAAATTGTTTCAACATTGATTGAACTTAATAATGAAAAGACTTTAAAAAATGTTTTTGTTATTATGGACGAAATAGAACTCCCAATTTTGAATTATGATCCGACCAAATTGCAAGGGAATGATATTTCTTTTGTTGCGGCAATTCACCCAGAAAACAACTTTGGGACATTTTATAAAGGCTTTGAAAAAGCAAACTTTAAACCATATAATCAGTTATGCGGTTCAGCTTGCTTGCAATATATTTTTGATAAAGAAAATATAAAATGTGATGTAAGCAACGACCTGACTTGGATTTTTGAAATAGGGACATTTCTAAGAAATAAAACAAATTTTGATGTAGAGATTTATTACTATAAAAGCAAGAGTAATGAATTTTATCAAAAGAGCAGTTCATACAAACCAAAGGTTAAAATTACTGAAAAAAAATTTAACGTAAAAACATTGAAAGATGAAGTTATGAATAATAAGTATGTAATAATCAATGTAAACTCTGCCAAATTCAACAAAGACAGAACAATGATAGGCGGACATTTTGTTGTGTTAACTGGAATTGAAAAAGGCAGGGTTGCAGTAATTAATCCGCGCAAAAACGACTTTGAGTTGTTGCAATTAAAACCAAAACAAATAATAAAATTTACAAAAGATTTTGGCAATTGGCGGTTGTTAATAGAAAAAACAGTTGCTAAAGCCTTTTAAAATCCTTAAAAAAACTTTTTAAAACCCCTTGACATTGCTTTTTTTCTTTGATAGTATGTAGGTACTGTTTGCCGTAGGGCAAGGCAGTGTGAACATTAAAAACTGAATACGGAAAATAGTGTAGAACAAGGTTTTTTGTAAGTATAATTAAATTATTGTTCTTGTCAATTTTCGATTTAATTTAAATTTAAATCAAGTAATTCAATAAACGCGAAAAAAATAAACAAGTCAGTTTAGTTTTTGAGTAAATAAGAAAAAAACATTAGAGTTTGATTCTGGCTCAGGACGAACGCTGGCGGCGTGCTTAAGACATGCAAGTCGAACGGTGCAGCAATGCATAGTGGCGGACGGGTGAGTAACACGTGAGCAATCTGCCTTTTACTGGGGAATAACAAGTAGAAATAGTTGCTAATACCGCATATGACCACAGGGCCGCATGGCCAAGAGGTAAAAGATTTATCGGTAAGAGATGAGCTCGCGCCTGATTAGGTAGTTGGTGAGGTAACGGCCCACCAAGGCAACGATCAGTAACCGGCCTGAGAGGGTGAACGGTCACACTGGAACTGAGACACGGTCCAGACTCCTACGGGAGGCAGCAGTCGGGAATATTGGACAATGGAGGCAACTCTGATCCAGCAACGCCGCGTGAATGATGAAGGTTTTCGGATTGTAAAGTTCTGTTCTGTGGGAAGAATAAAATGACGGTACCACAGGAGAAAGCCACGGCAAACTACGTGCCAGCAGCCGCGGTAATACGTAGGTGGCAAGCGTTGTCCGGAATTACTGGGTGTAAAGGGTGCGTAGGCGGCCTTTTAAGTTGAATGTGAAAGCCCTGGGCTCAACCCAGGAACTGCATTCAATACTGAGAGGCTAGAGTGCGAGAGGGGATAATGGAATTACTAGTGTAGCGGTAGAATGCGTAGATATTAGTAGGAACAACAGAGGCGAAGGCGATTATCTGGCTCGTAACTGACGCTGAGGCACGAAAGCGTGGGGAGCAAACAGGATTAGATACCCTGGTAGTCCACGCCCTAAACGATGAATACTAGACGTTGGTGGTATCAACTCCATCAGTGTCGTAGGTAACGCGTTAAGTATTCCACCTGTGTAGTACGGCCGCAAGGTTGAAACATAAAGAAATTGACGGGGACCCGCACAAGCAGAGGAGCATGTGGTTTAATTCGACGCAACGCGAAAAACCTTACCAGGGCTTGACATCGTGCGCATAGCATGGAAACATGTGAAATAATAGCAATATTACG
Organism: Holotrichia oblita; assembly: GCA_023690525.1. NCBI lineage: Eukaryota > Metazoa > Arthropoda > Insecta > Coleoptera > Scarabaeidae > Holotrichia > Holotrichia oblita. The sequence continues at coordinate 98,978 of JALQSN010000098.1, read as the reverse complement.
CATAGACAGATGGTGCATGGTTGTCGTCAGCTCGTGTCGTGAGATGTTGGGTTAAGTCCCGCAACGAGCGCAACCCTTGCCTTTAGTTGCCAGCATTAAGTTGGGCACTCTAGAGGGACTGCCGTAGATAATACGGAGGAAGGTGGGGATGACGTCAAATCATCATGCCTCTTACGTCCTGGGCTACACACGTGCTACAATGGCAATTACAAAGAGATGCAATATGGCAACATGGAGCAAACCTCAAAAAAATTGTCTCAGTTCGGATTGTGGGCTGCAACTCGCCCACATGAAGCCGGATTTGCTAGTAATCCCGAATCAGCATGTCGGGGTGAATGCGTTCCCGGGTCTTGTACACACCGCCCGCCAAGCTATGGGAGTTGGGAGGACCCAAAACCAGTGAGCTAACCGCAAGGAGGCACCATCTAAGGTAAAACCAATGACTGGAGTTAAGGCGTAACAAGGTAGCCGTATCGGAAGGTGCGGCTGGATCACCTCCTTTTAAGAGTAAAGATAAATTAGAGATAGTTTATCCACACACATAAAAGTTGAGCAGCAATTGCTGCAGTGTACTGTACAAGAACATTTTTAAATAGCAAAAAAACTTGTTCTAGATTATCCGTATTCAGGTTTAGTGTTGAAAAAAAGAACCGCAAGGTTCTTTTTTTGTGGTATTGACAAAAAGAGGGAAGAAGCATATACTCCTTAAAAGGAGTCGAAATATGAAATCAAAAGTTATGGATATGGGACAAAAAGAAAGACTACTGTTATTAACAGAATTTTCAGATGATGAATTAAAGCATGAATTATTTAGAAGAGAGGAACTTAATAGAGTTCAAATAATTAAAGGCTGTGTTAATAAATTAACATCAAAAGGCTATATGGTTAAAGAAGTAGTAGATCCTCCTTTTATTGAAATTAGAGAGCCAATGGGAAAGGTTTTATATACAGTATACACAATCTCAGATAGCCAACTTAACCAACTGTTAAATATTGCTAACACATTGCCTCAGTTAGAATTAGGAAAAAAATAAAGAACCGCAAGGTTCTTTTTTTGTGCTATACTATCTCATGTCTATTCAATCACCAAAGTTTAGTAAAAACGATAACGCCTTTGTTTGTGTTAATTGCGGGGCAGAAGTAAAGCCACTTGGCTATACGTCCCGTGACCATTGCAATAAGTGTTTGTGTTCACTGCATGTGGACATCAATCCAGGCGACAGGGCTAACGAGTGTAAGGGATTGTTTGTTCCTGTTAGTGCTACAACAAACAACAAGAAAGGTTATGTAATAAACTATAAATGTAAAACCTGCGGACAGTCTCATAACAATAAGGCGGCAGAAGATGATGATTTCAATATAATTCTAAGTGTTATGAACGGGAGTTATAAACTAAATGCAAAAGATAAATGAATCAATAGAACAAGCACTGAAACTTAAAAGTAGAAGACAAAGATACGAGGTTGTATATGATGCATTATGTGCATATTTAGACAAAGAATTTGCAGACAAAAACCACTGTGCGTTTGAATGCGGTAAGTGTGCATGGGATAGGGCACGGAATTCACCACGTGAATGCGGTTGTTGCTATTCATTTGAAAATGATTGGCTTATGAACATTAAAAACAAACAAAAATGCCAATATGTAGGTGAAAACGGTTGCACCACACAAAATTTATCTTGCAAGTTATCTTGTTGTAAATTTTTAACTAAAAAAGGTATTGATTACAAGTTAAAGCAGTTTCCGCAAATAAAAAAGGTTTTTAGCCGCAAGCAAAGAGACGTGCTGGCTTTGAGTTATTTTAAAAATAAAGAACAGATTATAGATAAGTTATTATCAGTCAGAAAAAACAAATGGCCGTATTTTATTTTTTTAACGTTTAGAATGTGGCGAATTAATAGCCTTTAATATGAAAGACCTTTTTAAACCCTGCCTTGATGTTTTTCCAGTTACACATAATGTAGATAACTAATATAATAGCACAAGCCACAAAGCAGCTTAGCGACGGCCAAAACTCGATGGGACTTCCGCTTGAGAAAAAGATGCTGTTAATAATAATAGGAAAAAAACCAAGCAGGCAGTTTATGGAAAGCACAAAGCCAAAGCCTTTTGCAATACGTTTGTTGCAAAGCATAACAATGGCAAGTGTAACAACTGAACCACCAATAAGCATTGGAACAACAATTCTAAAACTCCAAAAAAGCCCGTCGGTTAAAATGCCCAGCAAAATAATAAAAAGTGAGATTGTAATAACATCAACGGCAAGCATGCGTCTAAAACTCCACTTGCGTGCAATCGGCAAAATCATGACAAGCCAAGACAGTGCAATGCCGCCAAATACATAAACACTCCAGATAAGGCGTTTGCTTATTATGTAATCAGTAACTCCGCATACTAAAACAGCAAGAACAGAAAGAGAAATAAAAAATCCAAGCACGTTGCCCGTTATTGTTTTTTCGCGTAAACCTTGCGGATAGGAAAGATTATTAACTTCGGCCTTTTGAATATAACTTCCGCAAAGAGGGCAATGACTGTTGCCTTTGTTTATATTTACATTGCAGCGTCTGCAAAGACTTTTGTTATCTGTCGTTACAATTTCTTCTTTTTTATCAGATGCTGAGTTAACCGCTTTATTCTCCATAAGTGCCCTCCATATTACTATCCACTAAAACATCAACACCAAGCGCCGAAAGTTTTTTAAAGAATGTTCGTTGAAGATATGTTTCCTGGATGCCGCTTGAAAAAGTTATAACACTTTTATTGTTCCATGTTACAACAGCGGTGCATATTGGTGTTTTCTTTTGTCTTGCAAAATGGCACTCAAAACGTTCTACGTGTTTTTCAAATTCTTTTGGAGTGTTAGCCACACCCAAATTTGAAAACTCCATTGAAAAGTGTTTGCTGCCAAACATATTGTAGGCAACTTTAAGCCCAATGTTTTTTATGAATAACGGTAAATATTTTACAAATGGTGTTTTCTGGCTTGCAACATTAATGTTTATCCATCTTTGCATGTCTTCGGTGTCTTTTAACTCTGACTGAAAGTCGTTTGCCATTTTTATAAAGTCTTCAAAATTGTAGTTTTCTTTTCCGCTAAAAAACAGATTTTTAATTGAAGAAAAGTTTCTAAGTGTGCTGCTTGGGAAATATTTACGCAGATCAACTGTGTTTTCAAGTCCCAATAGATCTGGATGTTTACCGCAGAAAAGTGCATATTCATAAATACTGAAGGCTAATAGTGCATTCAAAAAAGCGTGAATGTTGCAGCCGTGTTTTTAAATATTTCTTTAAGTTGATTGGCATCCATTTGTCCATTAATTATGTTTGTTATAAACGGAGGTTCTTTAGTGCCTTCCAGTTCATACACCTTAGGACCATTGCGGCTTTTGCGTTCGCCTGTTGCTTGATAGTAACGTTGATAACTGTCTTCTTCCTCTGCTTCGTTTGGTGTATCTTTATAATATAAAATGCTGCTTGTGTCGGAAAAAGTCTGCCCGCCAAGTTCAAGATAAGTGGCGAGTGTGCTTATAAGAAAATTATATGCACCTGAGCCGTCACTAAGTATATGACACATATCAACACTTAAGCGATAATCGCTATATAAAACTTTAAATAAAAAGTTTTTGCCATATGCCTTTATTGGATGACACGGATATTTATTTTCACGTTCAATTTTTAGTTGTTTATCTGTAACCTCTAAATAATGCCAAAAAAATCCGCGTTTTAGAATTGTGCTTAATGTTGGGAAACGGGGCAGAGTTAAATCTACAGCTTTTTGAAGTCTTTCAGGGTCAATTTTGTCTTTAAGCACCACACTGCAACGAAACATGAAACTAAACGTACTGTTTTGATTGGTGGGGTATACGTGTGCCGTGTTATCAAGTTTATACCAAGTTTTATGTGTTTTAGCTTTTATTGTCGCCTGTTGACTTGGTTGTTTTTTTTGCTTTTGCAGTTTTTGTTTTGGCACTTTCTGTTTCTTTAATTTTTGCATTTTCGTTCCTTCTTTTTATTTCTTCAGCGCATGCTTGCGCTACAGTAACTTCATCTTCTATACAAAAGCCTACCATATTAACTCCCATATCGGTAGGACTATGATAAATATCTTTTTTAAAAATTTTGTGCATTATGCTTTGTACAATAGGAAACGCCTGTATATCACGATTATAGTTTGTAACTGCCTTACCATACCATTTTAAATGAAAGGGGTCAATCATGTTGATGTCGCCGATGTCTGCAGTTGATGCTTCATAGGCAAGGTTTATTGGGTGATTAGTTTCTAAATTCCAGACAGGGAATGTTTCAAATTTTGCAAAACCAATCTTAATTTTATCATTTGCTTTATTATGATTATAAAGTTGGCTTAGGCAGGTGCTTAATTTACCGCTTTGTGCTCCTGGTCCCGTTACTACAATAAGCGGTTTTGTTGTTTTAACAAGCGGATTATTTCCAAAACCTTCCTCGCTTACAATAACATCTATGTTACTTGGGTAGCCCCGTATGTAGTTAAAAAAGTAGGTCAGATATCCGTTTTCTTTTAAAAGTTTTGCATATTCGTTGGCACTTGGCTGGTTTGCATATTTGTTTATAACCACTCCGCAGATTGTTATGCCCCGATTGCGAAAATTTTCGCCGAGCCTTAACAGTTCTTCGCCATAGGTTATGTCGTGATCGCCCCTTTTCTTTTTGCTTTCAATATCTTCAGCACTTATGCAAAGAATTACTTCGCATTGTTTTTTTAATCGTTCAAGCATTTGAATTTTAAGGTCAGGTGCAAAACCCGGCAGCACTCTGCTTGCATGATAATCGTCAAACAACTTACCGCCAAACTCTAAATAGAGTTTATTAAACTGGGCAATCCGCTTTTTAATGCTTTTGGTTTGCAGCGTTATGTATTTATTCGAATTAAAAGCACTTGCTTTCATACAAACATTATAATGTAAAATCAACTTTTTTCAAAATATTTGTTTTTATTTTATTTATTTTTTATGTTTCAAAATGCTTGCTTTTTTGGGGATTGTTGTATACTAAGAATGGCGGGGTAACCGCTATTTGTATATGAAACACATTGAAGATAGTTTATTTGAATTATATAATGCAATGCAAAATTTTTTTGCAGGTGATAGAGTTCTTAACTTTCGTGAACGCATTTTATTATGTATCGAAAATGGTGAAAACACACCAAAGTCAATAATGGCAAAAACTGGTCTTGTAAAAAGCAACCTAGCAGCAATATGTAGAGGACTTTTAGCAGATGGACTTATTAGCAGAATAAAGGCAGAGATTGGTGAGGGTAGAAAAATAAAATATGTGCTGACACAAAAAGGTGTTAACAGCATAAATAAATTAAAACAAATGGTATTGAAAAGCTTTGCAAATGTGGATAACCAAAATGATATTTGTGAATATATTGAAAAGGTGATTAAAGTATTATGAAAATATATAACTCGTTATCTAAGAAAAAAGAAGAATTTGTTTCGCTAGAAAATGGTAAAGTTAAAATGTATGCCTGCGGGATAACTTCATCTGGACCTGCACATATCGGACATGCAGTGCAGGCCGTTGTGTTTGATATTATAAGAAAATATCTTGAAAAAAAAGGATACAATGTTAACTATGTCCGCAACTATACGGATGTTGATGACAAAATTATTATTAACTCAGCCAAAGTTAAAATGGATCCGATTGACTTTGCTAACCAAAACATTGCAAGAACAGATGCAGAACTTGCAAAACTAGGCGTCGGAAATGCGACTACCGTTATGTATGCAAGTAAAACAATGCCTGAGATTATAGACTTTGTTAAAAAGCTAATTGACAAAGGGTTTGCTTATGCAACTAAAGGTGGCAACGTTTATTTTATTGTTGAAAAGTTTGCAGAATACGGAAAGTTGAGCAAACGCAAAACCGAAGATATGATTGAAAGCGGAAGAATTGAAAGTGAAAAAGATAAAAAGAGCCCGCTTGATTTTGCTCTATGGAAAGCAGCAAAACCAGGTGAAATCTCATGGGATAGCCCATGGGGTAAAGGAAGACCTGGCTGGCACATAGAATGCTCTGCCATGAACTACAAAGCGTTCGGCGAACAAATTGATATTCACGGCGGCGGACGTGATTTGTTGTTTCCGCACCACGAAAACGAAATTGCACAGACCGAGGCTCTTACCGGCAAACCATTTGCTAAGTTTTGGATGCATAACGGACTTGTTAAGGTCAATGGTGTTAAAATGGGCAAAAGTCTTGGAAACAGCATTGTGCTTGGCGACCTATTGCAAAAATACCATCCAGAAGTTATACGCTTTGCATTGCTTAGCACAAACTATAAAAATGATATAAACATAACGGATAACTTGTTACCTGATGCAAAAAAACATATGGATGGATTTTACCGTGTATTGCAAAATTTTAACGGCTTAAAAAATAATGGCAAAGTTAATCCAAAAGTAGAAGAAGAATTTAATAATGCAATGGATGATGACTTTAACACGGCACTTGCGCTTAGCAAGTTATTTGGGCTTTTCAAAAACATGGATTTTGAAACTTACAACGCAGTTAAGCAAACATACGGTTTATTGGGGTTGTTTCAGGAAAAAAAATGGCAGTTTGAAAAGCAGCAAGACGCCCCTGCAGAAATAGAAGAATTAGCAAAAAAGCGTTTCAATGCAAAGCAAAATAAAGATTGGCAAGCAGCAGATGCGATAAGAACTCAAATAGAAAACGCAGGATTTATTGTCAAAGATAATAAAGACGGCTGGACAATTGAAAAGAAGTAATATATACTTTAGTTATGAACAAAGAGGAAATTAAACGAAAAAGACTAATACTGGCACTAGTGTGTCTATTTAGCATATTGGTGGCGGGAATAATACTATTAGTAGTTATATTAACCAGCGGGACATTGAATAAATACCAAAGGGCATTTTTCTTTTGTATTATTGTTTTTGCAATGGGCATAGGATTGGCAGTTGTTGGTAACGCTGTTAGACGAGTTGGGGTAGAAGAGCCAAAAGAAGAGCAAAAGTAAGGTGAAAAATAAAGGGAGTTAAGCATGGCAATAAAGATTATATGCGATAGCACGAGCAGTATCACAAGAGAATATGCAATAGAAAACGACATAGATATGCTGCCTTTAAGTGTTTCGGTTTCAAGTGGTGAAAATTTTGTTGAGGGTTTTGCCACCGAAAACGATGCCATTTATGCGGCATGCGATCTTAAAAATAGTTATCCAAAAACCAGCCAGCCAACAAGCGTTCAGTTCGCCACTGCATTTAAAAAAGTAATTGATGCTGGGGACGAAGCCATTTTTATTGGCATTTCAAGTGCGCTTAGCGGGACTGTCGGAGGGGCGGAAAGCGTTAGAAGAGAAATTGACAAAGATAATAAGATTTCTGTCTTAGATAGCTGGAATGCTGGCCCTGTAATATTTTTATACATACAAGAAATGGTGGAGATGATTAAAGCGGGCAAGTCGCGTCAGGAAATTGTTGCGTGCATAGAGAAAAAACGGGAAACAGGATATTCACAATTTGTTCCTGAAGCCTTAGAACACCTAAAACGTAATGGTCGAATTGGAAAGGTTAGTGCATTAATAGGCGGAATTTTGCATCTTAAGCCTATATTAACTTTTAAGGATAATGTGTTAAGAAGCACAAAGAAAGTAATAGGTATTTCAAAAGCAATAACTGAAATTGTGTCATCAATACCTGCAACAGTAAAAAAAATATTAGTGTTGCAAGTTAACAACGCTGTAAGTTTCCCAAAACTTTTTGCTGCAATAAAAGAAAAGTTCTCTAACATTTTTGTGGCTAAATCTGATGTTAGTATTGTTGTCGGCTCTCACGTTGGCCCTGCTTTTGGAGTTGCAGTTTTAGACTAAATTATTGTATAATTTAAATATGGGGAGTGGCCATGATAATTGTTGAAAACCTAAAGAAAATGTATGGCAGTGTTGTTGGCACAAATAATGTTTCATTTGCTGTTAAGGGCGGAGATATCTTTGGTTTTATTGGACCAAACGGCGCTGGTAAAAGCACAACAATAAAGTGCATAATGGGTCTTGCCAAACCAACAAGCGGATATTGCGAGATGCTTGGCGTCGATGCAACAAAAAATGGACATCAGGTTCGCTCTCAAGTTGGCTTTATGCCGGCTGATGACAGCATGCCAGCAGATTTAACTGGGCAAGAATTTTTAGAGTTAACCTGTAAAATAAAAAACAGTCCAACAGATAGGATTGTTTCTTTAGCAAAACGTTTTGAAGTTCCGCTAAACCGAAAGATAAAACACTTAAGTTCGGGCAACCGAAAAAAAGTTGCAATAATAAGTGCTGTTTGCACAAATCCTAAGGTGATTATTTTGGATGAGCCAACCAACGGTCTTGATCCTCTAATGCAGCAAATTTTCTTTGACGTGCTGCGAGAACAAGCGAAGATGGGTGCGTCAATTTTATTTAGCACACACATTTTGGGTGACATTCAAAAAGTTTGTAACAAAGTTGCAATAATTAAAAACGGTAACATTGTTAGCATTGAAGAAGGAGAAGGCTTTAAACTTAAACAAGTCAAAGATGTTACCTTTGAAACCGAGTGGGTTACGCCTGACCTTAAAATGGTTAAGTTAGAAGGCGCAAAAAACGTTAAGTATGACGGAAAGCGTGTAAGTTTTGAATATAATGGAAACATTAAAAATTTGGTAACATATCTTAATAGTTTAAATGTTGTTAATCTTGAAATCCGTGACATTGATTTAGAAAGATTATTTATGAGGTATTACGAATGAAACATCTTTTCAGATATGAATTTAAACGCAACCGCACAAACCTAATTTGGTGGAGTGCCATTATAGGTGCTTTAATTTTGATTGTTATGGCAATTTATGAGCCGCTTAAAGGTTATATGTCAACCATTCCTGCAATACCCGGTCTATCAGACGGTGCAGCGGGTCTTGGCACGCCAGCAGGTTGGTGGGGCATGGAAGTTCATCAAACTTTTATGTTAGGTGGATTGCTTTTTGCAGCTATGCTGGGGGCTAGCATGGTGGCAAGCAATTATAGAGATAATTCTGCTGCATATGTTTATAGTCTTCCTATGAAAAAATCATCTATAATATTTTGCAAGTTTCACATCATGGCACTTAACATAGCAATACTAGTTGGTGTCTGTTTGGTGTTTAGTTCACTTGGTATGATTTTTTTGCCTGTTAATTTTTGGAAAATGCTGCTTTACTTTTTTATCTACGCCATTGTGCTGACATTTATAGCATTAGTAACATTTAGCCTTGCAATGCTTAGCAGAAAATTTTTCAGCATCGGCGCGGCAATTGGTGTTGGTTTTGGTTTTTATATTGTAAACATGATTGTTGTATTGGTTTCTCCAACAATTGGCGCAAACACTGCAAAAGTTTTAAGTGCAGTCACACCGCTTGGCATTGTTGACGGAAGCATTTTGGTTGACGGCTTTGCAGCAATTAATTTTTGGATTTTAGGGTTTTGGTTAATTGTAGGAACAATGCTGTTTTTGTTTAGTCTAAACCGTTATAACAAAAAAGACGTTATTTAATGAAAACATTTCTAGTTGCGGGACTTGGCAACCCAGAGGGAAAATATTTTAACACATACCACAATGTGGGCTTTCTTGCTGCTGAAAAATTGGCAAATGTTTTAGGCTGCGCTTTTATTAAAAAAGGCAATATGCTGATTACTGAAGCATTTGTAGAAAAAACAAAAGTGATAATAATAAAACCGCTGACATATATGAACCGTTCAGGTGAGGCCGTTGCAGCGGTTGTCCGTAAACTTAAAATTCCGTCAGAAAATATTATTGTTATTCACGATGATATTTATATAGACAGTGGAAACATTCGTGTTAGTTTTGGCGGAAGCAGCAGCGGACAAAAGGGTGCAGGCAGCATCATTGATATTTTAGGTACAAAAGATTTTTTTCGTGTTCGCATTGGAATAAAACCTGACAAACCCGTTGTTTTCACAAATTACGTGTTAAGCAAGGTTAAAGACGCAGGGCTTTTGGGTGTTAACGATGCGGCAGATGCGACAATGCTAATTGTAAATGGCGTTACCCTTCAAGATGTCCAGCAAAAATACAATAAAACAAATCAATAATCACTTGCGTAAATGCCGCTAATTAGTCTATAATTATAAATACATGAGACTATTTAAAAAGATTACAGGTTGCATATGTTTATTAATTTTCACAACAGTGGTATTTGTTGGGTGTTCTTTTATTGAACTAGACGTTGTGCGTTTTAGAAATGACCCTGTTGCAGTTACAAAAAGCGGAGAAGTTCTTGCCAGAACGGGTGATTTGATTGACGCATATAACAGTTACGGTTATCAATATAATACGCAATACGGTTTATCAGTTAATGAGTCATTAAACAAAACACTTGAGTTGCTTATTAACAGAAAGATTGTTTTAAAAGCAGCGGCTGCAGATGGCATTGCATTAACACCAAATGATAAACTTCGCGTTAAAAAAACTGTTTATGGTTATATTGATGATGCTCTTTTAGAAATTGAAGACGAAATAAGGGTTGCATGGGAAAGAACAATAACTCGTCCTGTATATCCTGAAGTAAAATCTTATGATGCATATAGTCCTTACCAACCTGCAGTTGTGTGGGCAAGCGATGTTGTTTTTGATTCCGAAATACACGAAGAAATAAGCGGCTCTGATTTTATAAAGGTTAAACAAAAAGAAGAGCCGCTTGGTTTTGTCCCAAATTCTTGGGTTCAAACAATTTCTGATGAAGATATCAGTTCGGAAGCCCTGAATCGACTTGCGAGAGTTTTGCGTAACCAACGTAAAGGTATGGGATTTGAAAACAAAAGCAATCTTGAAGTTATTAAAGACGAAATAGAAAAATCAATAAAAACGGAAGAAGAAAATATGATTCTTCAAAAGTTTCAAGATAAGTATGAACGCGGTGCAAACGTTGGTGATGGAGTTATATTAGACCGTTATTCACAACTTGTTGTTAATCAATATAAGCAATGGCAATCAGGTTCTTTAAATGAAGAAACTTTTACAACAAATATGATTGAAAACAATGCACTTGAAAGTCTTTATTATATGCCAAGCAATTTGAGCAAAGACTTTTTTACAGTTACTCACGTGTTAGTTAAGTTTGATGAAGAATCTAATGCACGCATTAACGAATGGAAAGAAATGCTGCTTGCTGGAGATATTTCATCAGAAGAAGATTTTAATGTATTTAGAGACGGCGAAATTGGCAGGCTATATGCAAATGAGCGTTATTTGAAAGAGTCTGGAGAATATATAACTGACGAGCGTGCAGGTCAGGTTATAGGCGATGGGAACAAAAAGCTTGTAACAGACATCTTAGCAGAACTTCAAACTGCTGATGCAGATACTTTCCGTGATTACATTTATATGTATGGTGAAGATCCAGGCATGCTTAACAACCGTTTTGGTTACACAATGAGCAGTGAAAAAAGTGACAACCAAATGATAGAACAATTTACTGAAGAATGTTTAAACCTTTATAATCGTAGCGTTGGTTACAGAGATGACAAGGGAGTATATCATGCACCAGAAGGAGACAACCTTGTAAGTGATAAACTAGTTTTTACTGAAGTTGCCAGCGGCGAATATGGTGTTCACATAATTTTCTTTGACAGGCTCGTTGATTTTGTAAATGTTGTTAACATAACCGAACTTAGCAGCGTTTCGGCTAAAACACTGTATGATGTTAAAATTAGTTCTTATACAGAAGAAAGTTTTTATCACGTTGTTCGTAGTCAAGTGGCAAATTCTAATTACTCGGTTTTTGAACAAAACATTGTAGACACTTATCGCAGCAAAGTTACAATAACAATTTATAAAGATAAAATTAAAGAGGCAGAAAAGCAAAGATAAAAAGACCGTTAAAGGTCTTTTTTTGTGACGGTATATTTGCTAAAAATCATTATTCCAATAACTGTTGATATTGAAATACCAATAACCAAAAGCCAGCCAAGCCAATTTTGAACGCCTACTGTCTGGCTGGAAAGTTTGCCATTAAAACCAATTACATCAAGCATTATGCCAATAATAAGCATTGCAACCGCATTTGCCGTTTTAAAGGCTAAGGTTAAATATCCGCTGTAGCTGGCTGTTTTTTCTTGCTTTTCATTTTTATAGTCAATTTCCAAGCAGTCTCCAAGCATGCTTACTGGCAAATTATATAAGGCTCCTGTTCCAAAGCCTGAGATAAAAATAGGGATTGCAACGGATAGTATTGCAAAGTCGTGTGGAATGTAATTTCTAAATATAAGCACAAAAGAAAAAAGTGCAATACCAACTAGCAACACGCACATGCTTAAAAGCAAAGTTGGCTTTTTATCTTTTCTTCTGCTTACTGTCCCCCACACTGGCTGACTAAGCACCGTGCCAAGCACCAAGGCTCCCATGACAATTGGGATTTGAAAGGCATTAAAGCCAAAAGTATAGGTAAATGCATGAAGCCCAATACTGGCAATAAATGCAGCAGATATTAGTGAAATTGAATAACCCAAGATTATTGCCCTGTAATTTCGGTGCTTTAACACCTGGATAATGTTGGTTATTATGTTTAAAAAGCTCTGTTTGTTTTTTGGTGTTTGCTTTATGATTGGTCGGTGTTTTATTGTTCCAAAGAAACAACTTAGTCCGCAAAACACACAAAGCCCACTTGTTATCCAAGCAATGTCTATGTATCCGGCACTGCTTGCAGAGAGAGTAATATATTTTGTGGGGCTTAAAAAAACACTCATTAGTATAGATGGAATTAAAAGGCTGATAAGAAAGAAAACGGTTTTGTGGCTTTGAATGCTGGTGCGTTCGTGATAGTCTCTTGCAAGTTCGGTTCCTAAAGCCGTGTAAGGTGTTGCAAAAACTGTATCAAAAGTTTCGATAAGCAAAAGTGATACAAACAACCACACAAATTTTGCCCACATAGGGAATGAAGTAGGCACGCTCCAAAGTGCAACATTTAATATTGCAATTAAAAATGTTGCAACCAAAATATAGCCATGCCGCCTGCCAAAACGCTTGCTGCAAGTTCTATCGCTCATATAGCCAACAAGCGGGTCGGTTATGGCGTCCCACATTGTTGTTATTGCAATGCCAATTCCCATTAATGCCCCCGGAATTGCCAACACACCCGTTCCGAAAAACATTATAAAATTGGAGATAGTTTGGCTTACCGCACCATATCCAAGGTTGCCGCATCCGTATAAGGCTTTATTATGCCACTTCATGTATGGTTTCACATTATATTGTATTCAATATTATTTGCATTATTTGTCTATCGTTGCTAATATTAGTTAATATATTAATTAGGAGAACAATAGATGGACTTTAATGAATGGGTTTATGTGATAAGTACTTTACTGCTAATACCAGTGATTATTTATGCATTGATTACACAATACAGTGTTTCAAGCACTTTTAGGCGAGCACAAAAAATTGCGGGCAGCGGCGGATGGACAGGCGCGCAGATTGCGGAAAAACTTATGAAAGCAAATGCGGTTAACGCACGTGTTGAACAATCTGGCGGAAGAGGTCTTAGTGACCACTATGATCCAAAGAGAAAAGTTGTGGCACTTTCTAGCGAAGTTTATAATGGCACCGACGTTGGAGCGCTTGGTGTTGCTGCACACGAAGTCGGCCATGCCATTCAAGACGAAACTGGATATCCGCCTCTTAAAATTCGAAACGCAATTATTCCGTTTTGCAACATTGTTAACAAAATGCTTTTTCCATTAATCGTAATTGGAATAATTGTGGACATTTTTATTGGCATGACTGTTAGTTTTGCAATTTGGGTTGTTTTATTTGCTGTTATTATTTATACAATAAGCACACTAATAAACCTGCTTACGCTGCCAACCGAGTTTAACGCAAGTAAACGTGCTATAGAACTTTTGGAAGCAAGCGGAGCAATTGCAGGCGAGCAAGAAAAACGTGAAGTAAAAAGAGTTCTTAATGCCGCTGCAAACACTTATGTTGCCGCACTTGCAGTAAGCATACTTCAATTAATTAGATTGCTTGCGATGTTATCTAGCATGCGAGGAAGAAAGTAAAAAAGAGCGAAAGCTCTTTTTATTTCGTTTTCTCTTCATTATTCTTAACTAATCGTATTATTCCCATAAACAAGTTTGCTAAATCTTGGTCGGTAAGCGGAAGATCTCTTTCTCTTTTAGGCAATTTAATTATGTTATCTGGTTTTGTTTTTGTTATGGTGCGGTATTTATTTTGCATTCTAAGCATAAGGGCAGGATTGTTTCCGCTTAGTTCCAAACATGCCGAGCGAACACTTTTTCCTTTGCTTACTGCATCAGAAATATCTTGCACAAGTTTTTGTGTTTCGCTTTTGCTAAACTTGTCCGGCTTTGAAACGCAGTGCTTAGCAAGATTTAACTTTTTGCAAAGGGCAGAATCTTTAAGTGTTGCATAATAAAAGTTGCGCACACTGTTAGTTTTGCGGTTATGCTTTTTAGCGTGTTCACTAAATGCGGTGTAACGGTTGGTGCTGTTTTCTACCGCTGCAAATAGTGCTTTTATTTCGGAATTGTTCCAGTTACTTATTTTCATACTATGATTGTTGCCACAATATATATAGTTATGCATTTTATACGATACAAGATAGTGAGTGATAAAATTAAGACAATAACTCTTAATAATGAGGCTGTTGTGCAAACGCCTGTGGCTTTGCAGTGGCCAAGTGATAATGCCTTTTTTATTGATGATATAACAATAAATCCGCAAGAAATAAGTGCAGTGCAAAATGTGACAGTTTATAAATTAAGTGAAGAAGATTTTTTAATTAAATTAAAGCAGTCAGCAGGTGATGCAAAAGTTGAATATGAAAACAAATATTTAAAAATTGTTAACACAGGTGCTGAGCGTGGAGTTGTATTTGAGGACAGCTTTTATGTTGCAGACGAAATTGAATTAAAAGGAAATAAATGTACCGTTACAAAAAATTTACACACAACTTTCAACCATCACCGCATTGTTGTTTTCACCGATAAAATAGAACAAGACTATGTTGCAACAAAAGATATGCCAGACTTGAAAAACATTTCTCTTGCTTTCTTACAGTGCGTTAAAGTTGGCGATTTCGTAAATGCTCAAAAACTCACAAGCATAAAATTAAGCCCATATCACTTGCAGGAATTTTTTGGCAAATTTGAAATTATTGATTCGCAAACAGTTGCACACCCAACATTAAACCCCAACTTTTACGTAGCACAAAAATTGGAGTTTGTAATTCAAAAAGGTTTAATAACTGATATTAAATAATTATATTAATTATTTTATTTTTAACGTAAATAACTTTTTTTGGCTTTTCAGTTATGCCGGTTGCATTAAAGACCTGTTCCTGCGTTGCATCCAAAGGCACACTCACAGTTTGCTTAAATTTGCCATTAATTTGAACTGGGATTTCAACATTAGCGCGTTTTAAATTTTTATCAAAAACAGGCCATTGGTCATTGATAATATTAGTTCCAAAAACTTGTTCAAACACTTCGCTTGTAATGTGAGGGGCTAATGGGTTAACGCAAATTAAGAACGTTTTTAATTCTTGTTTTGAAATCCAACCTTCTTTTTGAATGTCATTAACAAAAGTAAACATTTTTGCAATAAAAGTGTTGTGTTCAAAGTTTTCAATTGAATTAGTTGCGTTTTCAACAAATTCATTCAATCGTATTTTCTTTTCATCCGTCAGTTTTTGGTCTTT
The DNA here is from genome assembly GCA_023690525.1 of Holotrichia oblita. Classification (NCBI taxonomy): domain Eukaryota; kingdom Metazoa; phylum Arthropoda; class Insecta; order Coleoptera; family Scarabaeidae; genus Holotrichia; species Holotrichia oblita. The sequence continues at coordinate 83,236 of JALQSN010000098.1, read as the reverse complement.
AACCATGTTTTGCAAATTCCATATTTTTGAAATTAATTTTTCAATTCCGTTAATTCCATCTAATGTCCAAACAACGCCGTCTTCATATCCGCCAAGAAATAAAACATGCAATCTCAATACGTCAGCACCAAATTTATCAATGGCATCCATAGGCATCAAAAATCCGCCATCCCGTTTAGAAAGTTTTTTACCTTGTGTATTAAGTAATAATCCATTTGCACGTTTTTCCGCGAATGGAAATTTTTCGGCAGCATATCCTTTATCAAATAAAAAGCGATGCCAAAAGAAAGCGTAAAGAATGTGTCTGCAAACGTGCTCGCTTGCACCAAGATACACGTCCACTTGTCCCCAATATTTTTGTTTTTCCAAATTAGCAAATTCATTTTTATTGTGTGGGTCCATAAATCTCAGCCAATACCAACTAGAACCTGCCCAGCCTGGCATTGTGTCGGTTTCTCTTTTTGCAGGCTTCCCGCATGTAGGGCAGTTGCAATTTACCCAGTCTGTTGCTCTTGCAAGTGGGCTGTCTCCATTTTCGCTTGGCTTATAGTCTTCCACTAACGGAAGTTCAAGAGGAAGTTGATTATCAGGCAGAGCAACCCAACCGCATTTATCGCAATAAGCCATTGGAAAAGGCTCTCCCCAATAGCGTTGACGATTAAATGCCCAGTCATTTAATTTATAGTTTATTGTTTTTTTTGCAATACCCATTTTAACAAGTTTTTCAGTTATAGCGGTTTTTGCTGTTTGCACAGACATACCATTAAACTCAGCAGAGTTTAGCATTTTGCTATTTTTTGCAATATAAACACCCTTTTCAACAGCGGCGGTTTTGCAGTCACCTTCTATAACTTGAATCATTGGAATTTTAAATTTAGTTGCAAATTCAAAATCTCTCTGGTCATGGCTTGGCACCGCCATAACTGCCCCCGTGCCATAATTTGCCAAAGCATAGTCTGCAGCGAATATGGGCACTTTTTTGCCGTTAACAGGATTAACTGCAAAAAGCCCTTTAAGTTCACATCCTGTTCGCTCTCCTAAGTCTGCCATACGGTCAAACTCACTGCGAAGGGCAGTTTGCTTGCGATAAATTTCAATATCTGCAAAATTTTTAATGCTGTTTTTCCATTGGTCAATAAGTTTATGCTCTGGTGCAATGGACATAAATGTGATTCCATAAACAGTTTCAATACAAGTTGTAAAAATGCTTAACTTGCCAACGTTGCTGTTTTTTTCATCAACAATGTCAAGCGTTAATTCAACGCCTTCACTTTTTCCAATCCAATGTCTTTGCATATCTTTTAAGTTTTCTTTCATCTTAATTGCATTAGTTGCTTCTAGGCACTGCTCCGCATAACTTTTCATTTTGAAAGACCAAACGCTTCGTTCACGCTGCTCAACAACACTTCCGCATCGCTCGCAAACGCCGCCTTCCAAATCTTCATTGGAAATTGTGGATTTACAGCCAGTGCAATAGTTTACATACGAGTTAGATTTGTATGCCATGTTTGATGCATAAAATTGTTTAAAAATCCATTGTGTCCATTTATAGTAGTTGGGGTCAGAAGTGTCCGATTCCCTATCAAAGTCAAAAGACCAACCAAAGGCTTTTGCCACTTGCTTAATATGTTTTCGACCTGCATCAACGGCAACAGATGGATGCTTGCCTGTTCTAATAGCAAAGTTTTCACTTGGGGCTCCGAACTCATCCAACCCATATGGAAACAAAACGTTGTAGCCGCAAAGTCTTTTATATCTTGCCAAAATGTCGCCGGGCGTTGTTGCTTTTGCGTGTCCTAGGTGCAAATCACCAGAGTTGTAAAAAAATTCGAACAACACATAATATTTAGGCTTTGTTGGATGAAAGTCAATAGCCTTCCATGGTTTTTCCTTTTCCCACCTATCCTGCCATTTTTTTTCTATTTCTTTAAAATTATATTCCATTTTAAAATCCTTTTATTTTAAAAGTTCTGCAATTCTATCTTCGTTTCCAATTAACCAGTTATATCCAATAATAGCCTCAAACGCGGTTGCCTGCTTATATTCTGCAAGGCTTAAGTTTTTGGGCGTTGTGTTTACTTTATGGTTTCTGGCTCTTCGTGCAATGTCTTGCTCTTTTTCGGTTAGAATTGATTTTATTTTTTCAAACTGTTTAGCTTGATTTGCCCCTTTAATCTGTGAGGCCGCAGCCGTGTGTAATTTATTAATGCTCGCCCCTTTGGCGAGTAGAAGCTCATTTTTAACAAAAAGGTTGTGCACAGCGTCACCAACAAATGCCAATGCCAAAGCATCGGTTTCAAATACTGCTTTTTCATCTGTCCGTTTGAATATCATGAGAGTAGTTTATCAATTTTAAGTGCTTTTAGCAAGGCAATGTGATATAATCAACTATGTTATTAGAAGGTAAAAACGCAGTTAGCGAAGGACTTAACGGAGATTTGACAATTGAGAAGGTGCTTATTTTAAACACGCTTACAAATAATCCGTTAGTAGACAAAATAAAAAAGAGCGGAATAAAATATCAGTTTGTTGAAAGAGCCGCACTAGACCGCATCAGCAAAACCCGCAATCACCAAGGGTTTATTGCATATGCAACGAATTACGAATATGCAGATGTTGAAGATATGATTGAGGCAAAACATAAAAAAAGGCGAACAGCCGCTGCTTTTAATTTTGGATGGCGTTGAGGATCCACACAATTTGGGCAGCATTATCAGGGTTGCAGAATGTGCTGGCGCGCACGGAATTATTATTCCAAAGCAACGCAGTGCAACAATTAACGAAACAGTAACAAAGGTTTCTGCGGGGGCCCTTGCTTATATGAAAGTGGCAAAGGTAACAAACATAAATCAAGAAATTGATCGGCTAAAAGAAAAGGGAATTTGGGTGTTTGCTTGTGAAGTTGGCGGAACACCACTTAATAAAAGCAAACTAACTGGTCCGCTTGCCATTGTGCTTGGCGGAGAAGGAACTGGTGTTAAGCAGGTAACCCTCAAACTTTGTGATGGTGTTGTTTCTATTCCAATGTATGGCAAAGTTAACAGTCTAAATGTAGCAACAGCTACAAGTGTTGTTTTGTATGAAGCGTGCAATCAAAGGAAAAAGTGATGCAAGATATTGAAAAATACCAAAATCAGATAAAAATTATTGCCCTAAAATACAAAAGCAGCGGCATTGAAGAAGAGGATTTAATTCAGGAAGGAAACTTAGCGCTTCTTAAAGCACTTGAAACATTTAAAGATGATAAAGGCGCAAAGTTTGAAACATATCTAACCACTTGTGTGAATAATCGGATTATTGATGTTGTGCGAAAAAAGGTTAAAGAAGCAGAGCCGCAAGACGAACAAGAAGAAATGGATTTAGAAGAGCTTAGCAAACTTCGAGGACAATTGGATGAAATATTTAAATTGGTTAAACAAAGCTTTAGTAACATTGAACAAAAAATTTGGCTGTTAAGTTTGCAAGGATTTAGTTACAGTGAAATTGCAAAACGAATTGATATGCCTTCTAAAAAAGTTGATAATATATTGCAAAAAATAAAGACCGCAATTAAAAACAAAAGTAAGGAGTAAGCATGGAAAAAAACGGTTTAGCATTATATCGCAAATGGCGCCCAAAAGGATTTGACGAAGTAATTGGTCAAGAGCATATAACAAAAACGCTCGTTAATCAAATTACTGACAGCAAGCCAAGCCATGCCTACTTGTTTTGCGGCACTAGGGGAACAGGAAAAACAAGTGTTGCCAAAATCTTTGCAAGGGCAGTAAACTGCACAAACTTTAACGGAAAGGCTCCTTGCGGTAAATGTGATTTTTGCAAAAGCGGTTACGATGTAAACATGGACGTGTTTGAACTGGATGCAACTTCAAACAATGGTGTTGATGAAATTAGAGAACTTAAAGAAAAAGTTAAATATCCGCCTGTTATTGGTAAATATAAAGTTTATATTGTGGATGAAGTTCACATGCTTTCAACAAGTGCTTTTAACGCTTTTTTAAAAACGCTTGAAGAACCGCCTGCTCATGCAATTTTCATTTTGGCAACAACTGAGCCGCACAAACTGCCGGCAACAATTTTAAGCCGTTGCATACGTTTTGATTTCAGACTGGTTGGAGAAAGCGAATTAAAAAAGCTGTTGCAAAAAATTTTTGAAAGCGAAAAAATTGAATGCGACGATGATACACTTAGTTTAATTGTTGAAAATGCAGAAGGCAGTGTGCGTGATGCTCTTAGCATTGCAGACATGTGTGTTGCTTTTACAAACGGGAAATTGACAGAACAGTCCGTGTTGCAGGTGCTGGGTGCTGTTAGCAAACGTGAAATTTTGAATTTGGCTCAATGCATTTTTGATGGTAGTGTTAACGGTGTTGTGTCTGCAAACAATAACATTTTTTCAAGCGGAAAAAATTCGGTTGCGGTTTGCAGGGATTTAAGCATTTTGCTTAAAAATTTAATAATTATTAAAAACGTTAAAGACTATAAAAAATTTGTGCCATATAGTGATTCGTTTTTAGAGTTGTGCACAAAAACAAATGTAAACGCAGCGAAGCTTGGCAAGGTGTTTGAAAGTTTTTGTGAACTTGAACAACAACTTAAACAAAGCACAAATGCAAAAACACTTTTTGAAATGTGGTGTCTAAAACTTTGTTCAATTGATACGCCTCAAGTTGCCATTGCACCAACGCCAATTGTATCATCTGCGGTAAAGCAAAGCGGAGCTATTGATTTAGGGGCTTTTTTAACTGCTCTTAGAAATTACAATCAACATGCCGTTCACGGAGTTGTGAGCAATGCTGATATTAAACTAGACGGAAATAAAATTATAATCACAGTTACAACCATGGCGGAAAAAATGACACTTGAAAACAGTAGTCAATTTATGTCAACATTACTTCCAGCGGGAGCAATTGTAGAGGTTGCACTAAATTTAAAAAAAGATTATAGTAGTACAGCAAACAGCCTAAAAGAAAAACTAGGCGATAAATTAATAATAGAAAAATAAGGAGAATTAAATTATGATGAGAGGCGGATTTGGTGGCGGATTTGGCGGCGGAGCACAAATGCAGCAAATGATGAAACAGGCTCAGGCAATGCAAGCTCAAATGCAAAAACAAAAACAAGCGATTGAAGAAAAACTGTTTACAGCAAAAGCAGGCGGTGGCATGGTTGAAGTGCAAATGTACGGCAAATTATAAAATTGCCGACATTAAAATTGACCCAAAGGTTATAGACCCAGACGATGCCGAAATGCTAGCAGACCTTATCACTGCGGCGATGAACGATGTTTGTTCGCAGGTTAGCAAGGCAAGAGAAGTAATCAGCGGCGGAATGATGTAAGTAAGATGAAATCAAACGTCAACAGCATTAATACTTTAATAAATTGTTTCAGCCGTCTCCCGGGAGTTGGCTTTAAAACAGCGGAAAGATATGCTTATTCAATTATCAACGGGAGCATGGAAAGTGCTGAAGAATTTAGCAAAGCAATTATTGATGTTAAAAAGAATGTTAAGTTCTGCCAAACGTGCGGCAATTTTACCGATATGGACATTTGCACAATTTGCATAAAACGAGCAGGTAATAAAACAATCTGTGTGGTTAGCCAACCCAAAGATGTTATTGCCATTGAAAAAAGCGGCGGGCATAACGGCACATATCACGTGCTTCATGGTGTATTATCTCCATTAGAAAACAAAGGACCAAACGACCTTAATTTAAAAAGCCTGATGCAGCGACTAAACACCGAAAACATAACTGAAATAATTGTTGCCACAAATCCAGATGTTGAAGGAGAAGCAACAGCAAACTACATTGCACATTTGATTAAACCGCTAAACATTAAAGTTACAAGGTTGGCTCAAGGACTAAGCCTTGGTACAAATTTGGAATATGCCGACGAAGTTACACTAAGCAGGGCAATAAAAAATAGGACGGAGTTGTGAGTTATGAAAGAAAAAGATTTTATTTTACAAACGCTAGAAGAATTAAAAAAGCCGATTGGTTTAAAGCCATTAAAAGGCGAAGAATTGGAGAAAGAATTATTCAATATCATTACTTCAAGCAAGTTTAGAAAACTTCCAGCCGATGCAGAATTAAAGGTTAATATAAAGAGTGCAATCGCACATTCGGTTGCAAACAATTTGCCAATAACGTTTCTTTGCCTTCACGGTGCTTTTAAACTATGGAGACTTGAAGAAAGCCCAGAAGCCGATTGGGCGGAACTGTTCAACCAAATGTATTACACCGAAATATTAAAACCAATTTGCGAAATATACAAATACGGTGTAATTATGGATTACTACGTTGATGATCTCATAATGCCGCCATTAAACAACTACACAATGCAAGAAGTGGAAGCGTTCTTAAAGTCATACCAAGGAATAATGAATTTTTTAAAACCTTATCAGTCGAAAAATTGCAAGATGCAAATAACAACAGTAAGTTCTGTTTTTGGCGGAGAAAAAGCAATGTGGGATGCAGTTAACAAAAAATTAGAAACCACACCAGAGGCAAAAGATATTGTCCTAAATGCTGAGGATAAATATAGGATTCAAGTGAATGTGCGACTAACTGAAGAGCAAGAGAAAGACCCGCTTTGGATGGAAAAGGTTAATAGATTATTCCTTGCATATATGAGTGCAAAGCGTGAACAAGGTTACTACAAGGGAAGAACAGATAAAATTTTAACAAACCCACACCGCTTGTCAGGTTATTTGGCAATAGGCACAACCGCAAATTCGCTTATGAAGTTTTGGATTGCGATGGGAGTGTTATTCAAAAAGGGCAAAGATTTTTCGCCAATGATTGTTAACCCAAAGCAATTGGAAGAGTTTAAAGTAACAAAAAAAGCAATAAAGATTGACGGCTTAAACGGCAAAAATTTTTCAAGCATCAGGATTGTTGAGCGAAAGGAGCCTGAGCTAAAATCCCAACAGCAATAAAGTACGCCAGCTTTGCTTGGTGTTCTTTTGTTTTAAGCAGTGCTTCATCATTCGCATTACTAATAAATCCGCATTCAACCAAAATGGCGGGGAAGGTTGTGGAATCCAAAATAAAATAATCGCCGGTTTTTGCAATGCGGCTAACACTATTGATGTTGTTATTTAGTTGTGCTTGCACACTTTCGGCAAACATCTCACTTATTTCGGCGTCCTTAGTATAAAAAACCTGAGCACCTTTAACGCTTTTATCTGAGAAGGTATTAAGGTGAATACTCACAACCAAATTAGGCTGTTCTTTTTCAATTATTTTGCGTCGTGCCTCCATGTCACTTTTCTTTTTATTTTTATCATAAAAATTGTAAAGACCGTCTGCATTCTTACGCGTGTACACAACATTAATGCCGCGTGCTTCCAGCTCTTTACCCAAGGCAAGTGCAATGGCAAGGTTGATGTCTTTTTCTGTTGTTCCGCTTGCCCCCGCTGCACCAGCATCCCGTCCGCCATGCCCGGCATCTATAACAACTTTAAAGCCGCTAGCGTTGGCACTAACAGGCAAAGATGCAAAAGTTATACCCACTAACAGTGCAATAATTAACAGTAATGAAACTAAAATCTTTTTTGGTAATATTATTAACATAAATAAATGTGGATAAGTGTGTAATTATCCACAAAGTTATCCACATTCTATTATTATTTCTTAGTTATCTTAGTTATACCAAATGTCCATGGCCATAGTGCTTTTGGAATGTTTACGCTACCATCTGGGTTTTGAAATTGTTCGCAAATTGCAGGAACAAGACGGCTTGTTGCAAGTCCGCTAGCATTAAGGGTATGCAAAAATTCTGTTTTCCCATCTGCATTGCGCATTTTAATTCCTGCTCTGCGTGCTTGATAATCTCGTGCGTTACTTACGCTTGAAACTTCTTTGTACCCATTCATGCTTGGAATATAAACTTCAATATCATAGGTTTTTGCCATCGCAGATGTGCAGTCTCCTGCTGCAAGTGCAACTGTTTGATAATGAAGCCCCAAACCTTCCACAAGTTTTTCAGCATTGTTAACAAGTTCATTAAAAAACTTTGGACTGTCTTGCGGCGAACAGAAAATGAACATTTCTATTTTGTTAAACTGATATCCTCGAACCGTTCCGCGTTCTTCTGCGCGGTTACCTGCTTCACGCCTATAGCAAGGAGTATAACCAGCAAGCTTTTTTGGAAGTTCACTAGCGGAAACAATTTCATTTCGGTAAAGGTTAATTAGTGCGGTTTCTGCCGTTGGCAATAAGAATTTACTTTGCTTTCTATCTTTATCAAAATCTGTCCAAAAAACATCATCTTCAAATTTAGGGAATTGCCCCGCAGAAAAGCCGCTTTGATAATTTAGTAAGTGCGGTGGCAAAATAAACTCGTAACCATTTTTAACATGGAAGTCCACAAAATAGTTAAGCAGCGCCCATTCTAAAATGGCCCCCTTATCTCGATAAATCCATGTTCCTGCACCGCTGATTTTTGCAGCACGTTCAAAGTCAATCATTCCAAGACTAACGCAGGTATCATAGTGATTTATAACTTTGTTACTTGGTTTTGCGCCAAATGTTTTTACAACTTTATTATATTCTTTACCGCCAGCAACAACATCATCATCTGGCATATTTGGAAGCGCGCTTAAAAAAGTGAAAATATCTTCTTCCAATTTGGCTAGAGTAACATCATTTTTAGAAATGCTCACTCCAAACTCTTGCATTTTAGCCACTTGCTTAGTTGCATCTTGCCCTGATTTTTTCAGTTTGGCAATATCGGCACTTGCTGCATTTTTCTCTGCCTTTAATGCATCATTTTTTGCCTGAAGTTCACGACGAGCTGTATCCATTTTTAAAAGATTATCAAAATTAACATCGGTTCCTTTTTTTAAAAGGCCGCTTTTAATTTTTTCAGGATTATTTTTAATTAAATTTATGTCTAACATTTTAAACTCCTTAAAATAAAATAGCACAAAATATAAACGTTTGCAAATACTAAAATATGTATGATATATTTATGGATAAGCATATGAAAAAACCGAAAGTATTAATGATGAAAGAGCAACCTAAAAAGCAAATCACCAATCAGTGGTTAGCGCGTCTTGCATATCCTCTATTTTTCATCATTTCAACATTTGTAATTGAAGCATGCACATTTCTGTTGCTTGGGTTTGACCTTACAAAATTTAATTTTTTTATTGACTTCTTTTTAATCTGTTTTGTTGCTGCAGTTATATTTGCGGTGGGGAATAAAATTGCTCAGGCAATTATTACAGTTATATTTCTTGTTTCACATAGCATGTTGTTGTTTATCAACTATACTCTAGGTCTTTTATTTGGTGACATTTTTAGTTTTGATATGTTTAAACTGGTGGGTGATGCCTTCATGGCATTTGAGCGAAGTTTTATTAACTGGTGGGTAGTGGTGCTGGCGATTGGTTTGATCATAATAAATATAGTTGCTGTTTTTGTTTTATACAACAAGGTTCCTTCTGCAACTCAAATTATTATGCCAAAAATTAGGAAGCATCATGTTTTAAAAAGAATGCTTATATTTGGACTTGCTGCAGTTATCACAATTGGCGGGTTCAATCTTTCGTTAACTGGGTTTAGCACTGCAACAACAATGGTGGATGAAGAAACAGGTATTGAAATGCCTGTTGTTCAAAACAATGAGCAGTTGCTTTATGATGAATTAAATTTTAAGTTTGAGGCAATGAACAGATTTGGAACATATGGCTTTTTGTGGAGAAGTTTGGTTAAAACAATTAGCGAAGCTTTTGGAACAAAAGTTGCAAATCTTGAGCAGTCAAAAGAATATTTGCGGCAAGGTGCATCGAGTATTCTTAGTGACATGAGTTTTGCCAATACTGATACAACACGTCTGGATAACAATGTGATTATTATAATGTGCGAAAGCCTTGAGAAATTTGCAATTTATGAAAATTTAACTCCAAATCTTTGGGCTTTAGAAAATGGACTTGGACTATCAAGAAGCGGAGGGGCATCGGGAAATGTTGCGATTGGCAATTATAGCGCAACAAACTACTTTAGTAAAAGCAAAACTAACTTTAGCGAGTTGGGCGGAATAACTGGCAGTGCACCATATTATAGCAACCTTGCCAGCGGATGGGGCGGCACAAACAGTCCAGAAGCGGGTACGCTGGATTTTACACTGCCAATGCAGTTTAAAAATTTAGGATATGAGACAAATTATTTGTTAAATCACGATTACAATTATTATCAACGCAATAATGTTTATGGTACAGATACATTTGGGTTTGAAAATCACTACGACGGTGCAAGCATACCTAATAATGGTGCCTTTAAATGGTGGGGAGACTGGATTCCAGATACCGATGTTTTTGCTTATTATAAAGATGATATTATTACAGAGAATGAAAAGTTTTTCACCTGGATAACCACAATGAGCACACATGGCCCTTATGTAAGCAATAATAGTATATTACAATCGACTTTAGAGCAGTGCTATGACGCAATGGATTATTACAAATGGCAAAACCCACTTAAAGGAACGGTTAATGAAGAACATTGTCGCCGCTATGTTGCGTCTGTAATGATTCTTGACGAAATGATCGGAATGGTTATTGATGACCTGTATGCAAAAAACATTTTGGATACAACTACAATAATGATTTATGCTGACCATGAGGCGTATTATTATGGGCTTTCAGAAAAAGCAAAAGGAATTCCTTCTGCAAGTTTTAACAATCCAAATGTTTATAATATACCTATGTTTGTTTTAGACTCAAGGCTTGCAACAAGTTCGACGGATTCTGCAAATCCAGATAATTTTGAAATTAGTAAATTTGCAACATTCTTTGATGTCTATGCCACAATAATGGATTTATTTGGTTTACATTATAACGTAAATTTAAGTTTTGGTGAAAGTTTATTTAGCAGCATTGTGGATCCATATCGTGTTTATATTAGTCCTACCAGCGGAATTTTAAACGCAGAAATGTTTACTATTAACGGGACAGACTTAATAAGTTACAAACCTGGCGGAGCAAATTTTACACAAGCAGAAATTACTGCATATCATAAATCTATAAATAAAGCCATATTTAAAGCTAACGTTAATAAAGCAGTGTTTGAGAATGGAATTTATCCATTGATTTAATCATTACTTTGCTCTGAAAGCCAGGCATTTAAACTTTCTGCAACTGCTTTCTGAAGTTCATTACCTCCTAACGCAGTAAGTAAAATAGAATTAGATTCCGAACTTATTTCATTAAACCAAATATTTGTTATTTGAGCGTCTCCCCAATCAAAAATGAATGACACATATATTGAAGATGGCAATGTAACTCCGAGCGGCTTGGCATCGTTTTTAAGTTTTGTAATATCAAGTTTTAAAACAATTTTGCCATCAGCGTCCCATCCGAGAATTTGTGCCTTAACATCTCCGTCTAAAAGTTCGTCAACCAGGTCATTGTTAAGCATTTTAAATAAGTTGTCTTCGGGCATGCTTTCCAGTGTGGTTTGAATATTAGGAGTGTAATCTGTATTAAATTCATTAAGCACCATCTCAAACTGAGCAACATTTTCGAACCCCAGTCCTTTAACAAAATTTTCCAAAAGATTTCCGCCAACGTTGTTTAACGCCGAAACAAGTGCCCATATAAGAACAAATTACAACTGCTATTATAGTTCCAGCTCTTCTTATAAACACATCGTCACGCAGCCGTTCTTTAAATGTTTTTTTTGTGCCAGTTTTCTTTTTTTTATTTTTCTTTCGGTTTGTATAACTTGGCTTTTGCGGTTCGTCAGTTATTAATTGGGGTGTGGGAACCTCTTCTTTAATGGGATATAAATCTTCTTCATAAATAAATTCTTCCATTATGCTACCTCAATTTTGGTGTTGAACACGGTTATGTCTTTTGTGTTATTAATAAAATATATTTTTATTTCCTGCACTGATTGTGTGCCTGTGTACGAGAAACTTAAAGAAACGTTTTTGTTTGCGTTTATATTAACATCAAAAGCAAGGTCACTACCCATAACAAAACTAACCGAGCCGCTTAATGTAATATTAGTTTTGCTATAAATTTTAAATGATATTTTTTTTGGTTTGTAAACTTCAAAATAGTCTGCTATTGGAATAATCCTGATTGTGGTATATGGCAACATGGAAGAACCATTTAAATTTTTGTCAATAATGGGAAGCGCATATTCTGGCGGCAGCAATTGTTGTCCGCCAAGTTTGTAACCTAGCACATTTACATAATCAAAATTAAGATATTGCGGCTTTGGCCAAAAGATATAAGTCAAAAAGCCGCCGACTGCTAAAACGGCAATACAAATGAAAGCAATAATAACTTTTTTGTGTTTCACACTTAATTATAAACTATTTAGTTAATTTATACCAAGCCATTTTAAAAACTGTTTCCAGTAGTAGCTTATTAAATTATCAGGATAGTCTACTTTCATTACAACTGTGCCGATAATATTTTTTTCGGGCTGAGGTCCATAAAGAATGCTATCACCGCTTGTTCTGCGGTTATCACCGAGGTAAAACACATAGCCTTTTGGAACAACCAGTGCACCGTTTTTCCACCAATCATTTTCCATCCAAGAAAGAGTAGGGTAAGATGAGTAATAATCCATAAAATACTGTCCGGTTTGACATTTATAAAATGTTAAATAAAAAGGATTATCATCACACATTTGCCCCCAGTGGGGGATTTTGCAATCTATTACACACGTGCTGTCGTGATTATCTAAATATGGCTCATCCAAAACTTCGCCATTTTTAAGAATTAAGAAATATTTGCCAACCTGTTGCAGCGAAATAGTATCTCCTTCAACGGCAATCAGGCGCTTAATGTGATATTCTTCATATCCTTTAGCAAAGTTTTTAATAACAAAAATTTCACCAGGTACTGGTTGTTTTAATTTATTAACAACAACTTGATCGTATTGATATTCTGTTGGTGTGCCTTTTACATAATGTGCATTAAGAGTTTTCATCATACTTGACCCTTCTACATCATTTACCAAGAACACAATTGACAACCCAGCAATAGATAGGGCAATAACCAAAACTATGCTAAATCCAATAGTTAAAAGGCGGTTTAAAAACCTGGTTAGCGGTGTCCCAGATTTAATTACATTTCCAGTCTGTGGATTGATAACAGTTTTTTTACCTTTGCGAGTTCTTTCCATAGTTCAACAATTATAACACAACAAAAAAGGGCATACAACCCTTTTTTCATTTGTAAACAAAAATTGTTTCGCCTTGTTTTCCCCAGCCTAAATATTTTCTTGCAATCTCTTCCAAATTAGCGCGATTATTAAAATATTCAATATCGGTTTCGTAGGTTTGGGTAAGGCTTAAATAATATTCATATTTTGATTTCAGTTCTGCCTCACGTGCGCGAACCACATGTCCTTTAACGACAGTATAAATTACTCCAAGCACCAAAGCACCCAAAATGACCACTGCAAGAATTGTGAAAAGTTTAATTCGGCTTATTAGGTTTTGTTCTGTCATTTGCAACTTTATTGTAACGCTTTTTTATATATTTTGCAAATAAAATTTGTCCTGAAATAAAACCCGCAATAGCAGCAAATTATTATCCAAAATGTTAAAATTCCATTGTTAAGCCAAAGATTAAGAATAAAAAAAGATGCAAAAAAAGCAGTAATGACAAAGGCATCTGTTAACCAAACAAAAGGTTTCTTTAGTTTTAACTTGTTGTAAAAAAAGAAGGTAATTCCGCAAATTGCACCAAAAAACAAAAAGAACAAAAAAAGGTTTGCCTGCAAAAAAGCACTCACTAACCAAAAATCCTTTTTAGGAAGGGCTTTTTGCCACCAACACTTCCGCCAAATTTTATGCCGTCAATAATTCCTGAAATGTTAAAGGTGCCGGTGTCTATGCTTAGTGCTTTAACAGTTAGGCCGCTGCCGTTTACTATCATACTAGCACCGCCAACTATTGCAACAATCTGATTATCTGCCGTGCTTTTGACTTTGCTTACACCTGTTATGCTAAGTTCTTTTCGGTTAGTTAAACTTATGTTGCTGTTGCCAGTTTCTTGCGAAACTTGGGTTTCATTTGCTTGAATTTTTGGTTTAAGATTTACTATTTCCATAGGTAATTAGTATGCATAGTTTGTTTCTTTAATTCCTTTTTAGTTTTTCTTTTCTCTTGTCTTATATATTTTCTTTTTGTCTTAACAACACCGTTTTCAATGTCTTTTTTGTTTTCTGCTTCCAGTTGCTTTAGTAAATTATAAATGCTTAACGTATGACGTGTGCGTTCTGCTGCCGTATTTTTTGCCGTGTGGTCATAGTTTTCACATTTTGCAAATCTGATAACTCGTTCCTCTTTGCAACCAAGAGCACAATAAATATTTAAAGGTTTTCCTGTTTTTTTATAATACAGTCCCGCAATAAGTGATGTGCCTTCTTCAATCATTGCAACCTCTTTTTTGAAATAGTCCCATCCGCTAAGCACCCAGTTTTCTGGAGATATAACAACATTCTTTCCGTTTATTAATGTGTCTACACTATTTTTTAGAGTGCTTACAATTCGATTGTCGCGATAAACGGTAATTGGGTCTAATCGCAACATCACATTTCTAATAATGGGTGAGGCAATGCCTGCTGCAAGACGAGCAATCCATTTTGGTGTACCGTTTTTTATAAGACCGCTAGATATATCATCTTTTGCAATTTTTTTATCGAGCATTTTAAAATCAATTAAGGGATTCATACGAATTGGAATTATGGCAGCGTGCATAAGTGGACCATAAATCATGCGGTGATTGGTAACAAGTAAAAAAGGTTCAGACTGATCAATAATGTCCATGTTTATGGTTTTGTGTTTTCCAAGTCCTGCACGCACAAAAATAGACAAAAAATAAGTGCCGAATTTACGGTATTTTTTGCGGTAGCGGTATTTTATTTTTTGGGGCACATTTACCGAATTGTCCATATTAAAAATTGTAACGGTATATACAGTTTGTGTCAAATGTTTAACCTTTAAGGCATATACCTTTGTTATGAATGGATTAACCACCGAACAGGTAAAAAAATCACGAGCAGAGCATGGAAGTAATGTTTTAACGCAAAAGAAACGGAAAGGCTTTTTTAGAAGCATGCTTTCTAGTTTGGGAGACCCTATTATCAAGGTTTTGTTAATTGCACTTGGAATAAACATTATATTTTTGTTCCGTCATGCAAATTGGTTTGAAAGTTTTGGAATTGCACTTGCAATTATTATTGCGGTTGTTGTAAGCACGCTAAGCGAGATGGGCAGCGAGCAAGCATTTAAAAAATTGCAGGCTCATGCTCAAAGCATAAACGTTCGGGTAAGAAGAAATGGACAAACAGTTTTACTTTCTATAACCGAATTAGTGGTTGGGGATGTTGTGCTGCTTGGTGCGGGAGATAAAATTCCTGCCGATGGAATCATTATTAAAGGGAATATCGAAGTCGACCAAAGCACACTTAACGGAGAAAGCAAAGAAGCAAAAAAATATGTATGTAATTCAGAGCCAAGCGAAGAAACTTTTTTAAGCCCCAGTAAACTATTCAGCGGCACAGTTGTAACTGCAGGTGAAGGGGTCATGCAAATAACACAAGTTGGGGACAAAACTTTTTATGGCAATTTGGCAACAGAAGTGCAAGATAATCCGCCCGACAGTCCGCTAAAAATAAAACTTGAAAAGCTTGCAAAAAAAATTAGTTCATATGGCTACATAGGTGCGTTTTTAGTTGCAGTGGCTTATTTAGTTAATGCTTTTGTTTTGCAGGGATCAAGCTTAACACAGTTTAGTTCAATATTTGGTCATTTGCTTAACGCCGCAACACTGGCAGTGAGCATAATTGTTATGGCTGTGCCAGAAGGCTTGCCAATGATGATAACCGTTGTGCTTAGTTCAAATATGAAACGTATGATGAAAGACAACGTGTTGGTTCGTAAACTAAACGGTATTGAAACCGCAGGCAGCATGAACATTTTATTCACCGATAAAACAGGCACGTTAACAACAGGCAAACAAGAAGTTGTTGAAGTTATTAAAATGCAAGAAGTAACAGACGAGATGGTTGCATTAAATCTTGTTTATAACAACTCAGCAGAAATGCTTAACGGCAAAGCAATAGGCGGAAACGCAACAGATAGGTGTCTTTTAGAATATGCAATGTCATTGCAAGTTCGGACAAGTGCAGTTGCAATACGCAGCAGAATACCATTTACAAGCCAAAACAAATTTATGAGCACAACGCTAAGCAATGGATTGGTTTTAACTAAAGGAGCCGCAGAGGTGATTATTGACAGTGGCAATGAAATATGGAAAACAATCAACTCACTTAGCGAGCGGGCAATACGTGTTATTGCATTGGCATCAGACGGCAAACTTATTGCTATAGTGGGAATACGTGATCAAATCCGCGAACAAGCAGCGGCAGGGGTTAAGCAGGTTCAAAGTGCAGGTATTCAAACAGTTATGATAACAGGGGATTCTGCATTAACTGCAGTTGCCATTGCAAAAGAAACGGGAATATTGCAAGGGGGCGAATTAGTTTTAACATCAGACCAAATGGCAAAAATGAGCGATGTTGAACTTGCAAAAAAACTTCCGCAACTTCGCGTGGTTGCCCGCGCTTTGCCAAGTGATAAAAGCCGTCTAGTGCGAATTGCCCAAAGTTTAAATCTTGTTGTTGGCATGACGGGTGATGGCGTTAATGACGCACCAGCATTAAAAAAAGCAGATGTAGGGTTTGCCATGGGCAGCGGAACAGAAGTTGCAAAAGAAGCAGGAGATGTGGTTATTTTGGATGATAACATTCAAAGCATTTCCCGTGCGGTTTCCTATGGACGCACAGTTTTTAAAAACATTCGCAAGTTTATTATTTTTCAGTTAAGCATCAATTTTTGCGCGATGGCGGTTAGCATAATTGCTCCATTCCTTAACATCAGCACGCCAATAACCGTTATTCAAATGTTGTGGATAAATTTGGTTATGGACACACTGGCAGGACTTGCCTTTGGCGGCGAGCGTCCGCGTGCAAGTTATATGAAAGAACCGCCAAAGCGGCGGGACGAACAAATCATTACAAAATATATGTGGCAGCAAATTATTGTAACAAGCATCTATACAGCATTAATAAGCCTTTGGTTTTTAAAAAGTGATATAATTCAAGACCTGTTTATGTATGAAGGCACACTCTATGCAATGACTGCATTCTTCACATTGTTTATGTTTACAGCAATTTTTAACAGCCTTAATGCACGCACCAGTGAAGTGAATTTATTAGATTGTCTGTCGCTAAATAAAACATTCATCTGGATTATGGGAGTTATTGCAGCAGTGCAAATTGTGCTTATATATTTTGGCGGAACGGTGTTCAGAACAACCGCCCTTGATCCGCTGCATTTACTTTTAATTCTTATAGTAGCCTTTACAGTTATTCCAGTTGACATGTTACGCAAAAAAATTATGCAAAGGCACAATATAAACAGTGGGATTTAAAAATATTTCATGGTATTATAAACATATGAAAAAAAGCATTATTGTAATAAACGGCTCAGCAGGAATAGGGAAGGATACTTTTGTGCGATTTGTATCAAGCACACTTGGCGGCGGAGTTGTTAATTTTTCAACAGTTGATAAAGTTAAGGCAATGGCACGCTTTGCAGGTTGGGACATGGGCACAAGTGAAAAAGACCGCAAATTTTTATCGGACCTAAAAAAACTTACAAACGATTATTCCGATATGGCGTTTAAAGACACAGAACGTGCGATTGCCGACTTTAAAAAATCTGACAACACAGTAATGTTCATTCACGCGCGTGAACCAGAATTTATTGCACGAATTGTAAAAGCGTTTGGGGCTAAAACATTGCTTCTTAGAAAAATGGGCGCACAAATTATAAACTCAAATTCATCAGATGCAAATGTTGAAAACTATGACTATGACTTTATAATTTCGTTTGGTGACATTGACGACAGTTTAAAAAAAGCAAAAAACTTTTCAGAAAAATTTAAAAACAAATAAAAAAGCCATAATGGCTTTTATTTGTTCCTATTAAAAAAACTAACTGAGTCTATATCTTGAATATCAAGCCTTTTCATGTGTGAATCTAAAAAAACGTTTTGAATTACCTTATTCTTTTTTAATACATGACTATTATATTCATTTGAATCTGTAACTTTAATGGTAATAGGTGCGGAGAGTATAATGTTTTGCAGTGTGTTGCTATGCACGGTTCCAAATGAACGTTTGTCTTGTTCGTCATAGCATTGGTCAACAACAACACGACCGTAAACATCTAAAGTAAGCCCTGATACATAGCCAATTTTTCGCCCATCTTTGGTTGTACCATATTCCTGAAAAAGAATTTCAGATGTCAATTGTTCGGTCTCAACAACTGGGATTTCGCCACGGTATGATTTTGCTCTGCCTTCGTTAACTATCAAAACATCACACTCGGACGTAAAATCGCGGAGTAATGGTGATTGATTGAGTCGTTTAAGGTTTTCAAAATAAACTTGCTCTGTAAGTAACGCTTTTGCTTCGGACTGATGGAATTTATCAAACGAAACTAAAAGATTACCAAATTTTTCTTTTGCAAAATTTCGAAAGCTCATTAAGCAATTTAAAATATTTTTCGCTATATAATGTTCCATTTGTAAAAATTTGAAAATCATCTACAGAAACGCGTTTTTCTTTTAAAACCTGAATTAGTGTTTCAAGCGTGTCTTCTGCAAGCATTATTTCGCCACCCATTAAATACAAAAATTCAACAACGCGAATTTCGCTGAATATTTTTTCCATTGTTTCGCGTGACATGTCAACTGGTCGTGCATCGCCACATTGGCAATGAATGCATTTTAAATTGCATTTGCACGTTAGACCCAAATTTAATTGAGACACAATCAAAGCAGAATCAATGTTCTCTTTTATTTTCATATATAATAATAGCATAGTAGAGAACACAGTTCAATAGGCAAATAAAAAAGCCGAATGGCTTTTTATTATTGGCTTTGTGCTTTTTAAGCAACAAGCTTTGGTCGTTTCCAAACAAGCACGCAAATTAGGTCGATAAGCCAAGCGAAAACCACGCCTGGGATTATCCATAAAACTCCAACAACCACCATAAGTGTGTTCTTTTTGTCGAGCCCCTTAATAATTCTGTAGACTGCCCAAGCAATATTTAGTGCTGGTATACACAGAATCAGAGCAACAACCCATGGCAAACCGTCGTATGCTGCAACGATTGCGTTTTTAGATTTTTTAGGTTTTTTAGCCATTTAAAATTCCTCCTTTGTAATTTATATGTAAGTATAACATCACACTTGCTAATCCCCAAATATTTTGATATGCTACTCGTATGCTCACTAAGCACCTGTAGCTCAACTGGATAGAGCATCAGTCTTCGGAACTGAGGGTTCGGGGTTCAAATCCCTGCAGGTGCGCCATTTATAAGCGGACGTGGCGGAACTGGCAGACGCGCAAGACTAAGGATCTTGTGGGAAACCATGGGGGTTCAATTCCCCCCGTTCGCACCAAATATTATTATGAAGCATAATCAAAAGCATGCATAAAAAGATTTTAAAATCTAGTTGACATATCAACATGTAGAGTATATTATTATGCGTATAACAAAAAGGAGAAAATCATGTTAAAGTTGGTTAATCTTACTAAGGACTATAAAACACCTGACAATATTGTTAATGCACTTAAGGGTGTTAACATTTGTTTTAGACAAAACGAATTTGTTTCTGTGTTGGGGCCATCAGGCTGCGGAAAAACAACCATGCTTAACATTATTGGCGGGTTAGACCACTCAACCAGTGGCGACCTTGTTATTTATGGCAAAAGCACAAAAGAATATGAAGACCGTGACTGGGACGTTTACCGTAACCACCGCATCGGTTTTGTTTTTCAAAGTTACAATTTAATTCCGCATCAAACAGTTTTAGGCAACGTTGAACTTGCACTAACTATAGCAGGCATGAGCAAGGTAGAACGTGTTGAAAAAGCAAAGGCTGCACTTGATAAAGTGGGGCTGTCTGACCAATACAACAAGCGTCCAAACCAACTTTCTGGCGGACAGTGCCAGCGTGTTGCAATTGCAAGGGCATTGGTTAATGACCCAGAAATTTTGCTTGCCGATGAGCCAACAGGTGCGCTTGACACAAAAACATCAGAACAAATTATGGACCTAGTTAAAGAAATCGCCAAAGAGCGATTGGTAATTATGGTTACACATAACTCAGAACTTGCCGAAGAATATTCAACAAGAATCATCAAACTTCGTGACGGCGAACTTGTTAGCGACACAAATCCATTTAGTGAAAAAGATGAAGCCAAAGCAACGCAAGCAAAATTAAAAGCACAAGCGGAAGAAGAAGCAAAAGCACTTGCACTTGCAAAAGAACAAGGCAAAAAAATTAAACCGCAAAAAGCAAAGATGTCTTTCTTCACGGCATTTAAACTTTCGCTTCAAAACCTGTTTACAAAAAAGAAAAGAACAGTTATGACAGCAATTGCAAGTTCAATTGGCATTATTGGTGTTTCGCTTGTTCTTTCTATTTCAATTGGTTTGCAGGGGTTTATCAATAACATGCAAAACGATATGCTTTCAGGCAACCCAATAACAATAAGTCAAACCTCTTTTGATATAAATGCCATGATGAGCAATATGACAACAAGTGAAAAAATTGCAACCTTGCAAAAAGGAAACTATGTTAACGTTGAATCAATGATGCAAAACTTAGCAGACAGAGCAGAAAGCATGGAAAACATGATGATTCAAAACACTATCACGCAAGATTATGTAGAGTTTATAAAAGAAATTCCACAAAAATATATGTCGGCAACCATGCTTAATTATGGCTTGGATGTAAGCAATAATATTTACACCGACTTTTATGTAGACGAATCTGCCGCAGAACAAACATATTCGCTCAGCGGGATAAGGGCAGTGTATACATCTATTTTGGATGAAATTGAAAAATTTGCAGACTATGCTACGCTGATCAATGCTTTAGATGCATCATTCAGCCAGGCACCAGATGCAAGAAATGCAACGGCAGAAGAATATATTTTGTCACAATATAATGTTTTAAAGAAAGCAGACGGAACAAATGGTATTGCTAAAGAGAAGAACGAAGTAATGATTGTGTTAAACAATGATCGAGCTATTTCGGACTTAACACTTGCTCAACTTGGTTATTACACTCAAGAAGAGTTTGTTAACCTTGTAAGAATTGCGGCCGGCGAAATACCTAAAAACCAAATGTATGAAGACAGCATGAAAATTGAATATGACAGATTAATTGGAAAGACCTTTACATATTACAATAATGATGACATATATGACATGACTGGTTCATCAGGAATGTATTTTAATATGACAAGCGGTGTCGCGCATATGAATGCAGGAAGTATTACGTATAATGCAATGGACCCATTTGCAATAAACCCATCCGCCCAAGGGTTAGAATTTGAAGTGGTTGGGGTTTTGGAACCAAAGGCAGAACTTTCTTATGGCATGCTGGACAATGGATTTTATTATACACCTGCATTTGCAGAATATGTTGTTGAACAAAACTGGAACAGTGCAATAACAACTGCATTGCAAAATGCCGATGAGGATTCATATTCAAGCATGGCAATATACACACCAGCAGGCTATAGCACTGTAAGTTGTAATGTTCCAGGCTGCACATTTTGTGATGATTACTTAACTGCAAATCCAGGCATTAGCCACCCACTTATAACTTACACAGGCATAACTTTTGAATATGAATACACTTCACCAAGCAATACTTTGGCTGGCCCGCGAACCGCTTATGGCTTAGTTGGTAATTCGGGCACCTTGTCTGCAATGGTAAGTTTGTTTATGGGAAGATATAATTCAAGCACCAACCAAGTTAGCATTCTTTCAAGTGCAGGACTATCGCTGCAGCAACTTGGCGGAAATATTGTTGTGGAAAAAGTAAGGGATACAGACGGCAAACTGCTAAGTTGGAGTGAAACATTGGTTGACGGAGAGGTTTATCCGCTGCCAAGCCAAATTGCAATTTACCCTAAAGACTTTAAACTAAAACAGCAAGTTCTTAACTATCTTGACAGATGGAACAGTAATGAGATATTTGAAGTTAATGGAAAACTTTTAACGCCTGATGATAGGGAAGAAATTAAATATAGCGATTTACTTTCATTGATTATTGGCATGATTCAAAGTTTACTGCAAATTATCACAATTGCACTTATTGGATTTACCTCTCTTGCATTAATTGTTTCGTGCGTTATGATTGGAATTATCACATACGTTTCGGTTGTGGAGAGAATTAAAGAAATTGGTGTTATTCGAAGTTTGGGCGGACGTAAACGTGACGTGTCTAACCTATTCGTTGCAGAAACAGGTATCATTGGTTTCGTTTCTGGTATCATTGGTATCTTAGTAACTTATCTGCTATCTGGTTTAATAAACTTAATTGTCGGTTCATTTGATATTGCTGCTATAGCATCTTTCCCAATTTGGGTTGCATTAATTATGCTTGGCATAAGCATTGGCTTAACTTTAATTGCAGGGGTAATGCCATCTATGGCCGCAGCAAAAAAAGACCCAGTTGTTGCATTAAGAACAGAATAGTTTATGTCTCAATTGCTTTGCTCACATTTTTCTTTTGTAAATCGTTAAACGAAAATATAATGAAACCATCAGACTTTTCTAGTGTCTTAGCCGTTTGATTTAACATTTCGTTATTATTTGTCCATGTGTCGTCTTGCTTATATCCAGCAAGACCAACGTAAAGTTGAGTGTTGGTGTCCCTGCACACATCAGCCCACCAATCAAGCACAATTTCAAAATCGCAATTTGGTTGCCCAATATACCAGTAAATTTGCGGAGCAATATAATCCACCCATCCCTTTTTCACCCAGCCGCGAGAGTCACCATAAATTTCATAATAAGATTCGAAACCGCGTGTATTGCTTCCAAGCGGGTTGCTGCTTTTATTTGCCCAAATGCCAGATGGGCTGACTCCAAAAGCAACATAAGGTTTTAATGACTTAACTGTTAAATATGTTTGTCTAATAAGTTCATCAATATTATTTCGGCGTTGCTCTGCGCTTAATCCTCCGTCTTCGTCTATGATTCCTTCTGGGTAAAAATAGTCGTCAAAATGAATGCCGTCTGCATCATAATTTTCAATAATCTCTTTAACCCCTTTAATAATTAACTCACGGGCATCCAATTCATCTGGGTTAAAATAAAATTTATTATTCACATTTATTGTCAGGCTTGGATTTATCCAGGCGGGCAGAGAGTCGCTTGTAAGCGTTGTAATTCTAAGCGGATTAATCCACGCATGCAACTCAATACCAACGCTGTGACACTTTTCAATAATATATTCAAGCGGGTCAAAACTGTTGTTTGGTGCAAGACCCTGTGTTCCGGTTAAATATTTTGACCATGGAAAAATGTTGGACTTATAAAGTGCATCTGCGCACGGGCGCACTTGAAAAAACAAAGCATTAAGTTTTGCCTCTTGTGCTTTTGTAATAAGCGTATCAATTTCACGTTTTAAAGTATTGCTGTTTGTTGTAGGTGAAGTTGGATATGTAATGTTATAAACAGAGCAAATCCATGCCCCTTTTAGAAAATTGTCTAAAACAATTTTTTCAGCATCAGGATTATCTAATGGTTCGACTGAACAGCCGCTAAGCAGCAATGCAATGCATAAAACCATCAAAATGGTTTTTTTCATAGGTTTAGTATGTTGCAAATTAAAGCATCTATGTTATAATAACAAAAGAATCATAAGCGGATATGGCGGAACTGGCAGACGCGCAAGGTTCAGGTCTTTGTGGGAAACCGTGCAGGTTCGACTCCTGTTATCCGCACCAAGTCTTTATAGAAGAGTTTAATGTAAATCAAACAAAAGTATGAGATTATAAACTATAATTAAGCAAGGATAAAAAATTCAGCAAAAATTATGCTGACGTAGCACAGCCGGTAGTGCAGGTGATTCGTAATCAGCAGGTCGGGGGTTCGAATCCCCCCGTCAGCTCCAAAAAAACATAGGTGAAACAATGCGTCTTAATCAATATATTGCCGAAAGCGGAATGTGCAGCAGGCGTGAAGCAGATAAATATATAGAGAACGGTGAAGTAAAAATCAACGGTAAAGTTGCTGTGCTTGGCACACAAGTTGGTGGCAATGATGTTGTGTCAATTAATGGGAAAGTTGTTAACAAAGAAAGTGACAGAGTAGTGTTGCTTTTAAATAAACCGCTTGGAGTAACCAGCACAACGAATAAATTAGACAAATCAAATATTATAGATTTTGTAAATTACCCCAAACGTCTTTTTACAATTGGCAGGCTTGATAAAAACAGCGAAGGAGCCATTTTGCTAACCAATGACGGCAATTTGGTTAACTCACTTTTGAGAAGTGAGTTCGGGCACGAAAAAACTTATGTAGTAAGTGTTAATAAAAATATAACAACAGATTTTATTGCAAGCATGTCAGGCGGTGTTGAAATTTATAATCCTGTGTTAGATAAAAATGTAACAACAAAGCCATGCAAGATTAAGCAATTTGTCTGTAAAGAGTTTTGAAATTATTTTAACGCAAGGTTTTAATAGGCAAATTCGCAGAATGTGCGAGGCGCATGATTATAGAGTTACATCACTTGTTCGCACTAAATTTATGTTTTTAACACTTAACGGATTAAAGCGGGGCGAGTGGCGGTTTTTGACCGATAAAGAGTTGCAGCAACTTGATAAACTGGCAACAAAATAAAATTGATTTTAAGCGGCATATATGCTATTATTTCAATTATGAATTATAAGTTAAGGGCAGCAAAAGAGATTGACAAGCCAACTTTATATAATTATAAAATCCAAACAATTTTGGGCTTTAAAAACATGACCCAAAGTGAACAACAAAAAGTGAGTGTCTATATAAATAATTCACTTAGTAATTTTTTAAAAAGCTATAAATTGATAATTTTAGACAGCAAGATAGTAGGAACCTATTGCTCTTATATAAAAGATGATTATATTTTAATTGATGAGATCTTTATTGAAGAAGAATATAGAAATTTAGGAATTGGCACCAGTCTATTAAAAAAACAAATTGCGGCCGCCCGAAGGGCACAAAAGAATATAAAACTTTGGGTCTATAAAGAAAATGGGCGTGCAATTGATTTGTATAAAAATCTTGGGTTCTTTATGGAAGAGGAAACACAAACACGCTACTTAATGGTAAAAAATTATTAGGAGAATTTATGAAAAAAATTACAGCAAAAGAAATGAGAGATTTATGGATAAACTTTTATAAAGAAAAAAAACATGTGGATATTGGTTCTGCAAGTCTTATTTCGGAAAGCGATCCAAGTGTGCTTTTTGTTCCTGCCGGTATGCAGCCTCTGGTGCGATATCTTTTGGGTGAACCGCATCCATCGGGCAGTAAGCGAATTTGCAATATTCAAAAGTGTATTCGTACCGGAGATATTGATGAAGTTGGGGATAACCGCCACTTTACTTTTTTTGAACAAATGGGCAACTGGAGTTTAGGTGATTATTGGAAAGAAGAACAAACTGCATGGACAGTAGAGTTTTTGACAAAATCACTTGGACTTGATTTAAATAAAGTTATTGCATCTGTGTTCGCCGGTGATGAATATGCCCCAAGAGACAATGAGCTTGCAGAGATATGTTTGAAAAACGGCATCTCAAAAAAGAATATACAATTTCTTGACAGGTCAGAAAATTGGTGGGGACTTGGACAAGACAACACACCATGCGGGCCGTGCAACGAATGGAACTATCCTGCAAAAAACGGCGAATTTGTTGAACTTGGCAATAACGTGTATATGGAATATGTTCAACGTGACGGCGGCAAAAGATTTGAAAAAAAGCAAATGAAATGTATTGACCTTGGTTGGGGATTAGAGCGGAACTTGGCATTTATTAACGGTGTTCCAAGTGCATATTCGACAGACTTGTTTGAAGATGCACTTAAGTATTTAGAAAAACTTAGCGGGAAGACATTTAATGATTTCCCAGAGGATGAGTGGACAAGAAGTTTTAGAATTGTTGCCGACCATACAAGAACAGCAATGGCAATTTTGGGAGACCAATGTGCAATTGTTCCGAGTAACACAGGTGCTGGTTATGTGCTTAGAAGAATAATTAGAAAGGCAATCCGACATATTCGCAAACTGGGTATAATGCAAACTGGTGAAGTTACGAAACTTGCAAAAATATTTGTGGATAATCTTTGTGATTCATATCCTGAGTTTAAGGCTAATGAAAAGAACATTATTACTGAACTAAACAAGGAAGAAGAGAAGTTCCTGAAAACACTTGAGAGCGGGGAAAAAGAATTTAATAAACTTGTTGAACGCCTGCAAAAGTTTGCACCGCAGATTAAAACCATTGCAGGAAAAGATGCTTTCAGATTATTTGATACATATGGATTTCCGTTAGAGTTTACTATGGAACTTGGCCGTGAGCAGGGATATGACGTTGACGAAAAAGGATTTAAAGAAGCCTTTGACAGACACCAGGAACTTGCACGCACTGCGAATGCCGGAGTGTTTAAAGGCGGACTAACTGAGGCCGGTGTTGAAACAACAAACTTGCATACGGCAACACACCTTTTGAATGCGGCACTTAGAAAAGTTTTGGGGCCACACGTTTTTCAAAAGGGCAGCAACATTAACTCGGAACGCTTGCGTTTTGACTTTAGCCACACTGATAAAATGACAGATGAGCAAATTGCGAAAGCCGAAAAACTTGTTAATGAATGGATTGACAAGGCAATTAAGGTTGAACTGAAAGAAATGAAGATTGATGATGCTAAGAAGAGCGGAGCAATTGGTGTATTTGACAGTAAGTACGGCGATGTTGTTAAGGTTTACAAAATAGGCGATGCTAGTGCCGAACTTTGCGGAGGACCGCATGCCGCTAACACTAAAGACCTTGGCAAGTTTAAGATTGTGAAGGAAGAGGCAGTTGCAAGCGGAGTGCGAAGAATTAAGGCAACACTTGAGAAGTAATTTGATTTTCATTAAGAGCTCGTTTATCGAGTTCTTTTTGTATTGCCTGTATTCTTAACAAAATTTGCTCTTTAGTTAATTTTGGTTCTTCTAGGTTTTTAGGTTTTTTTGGCCGTCCGCCTTTTTTGCCGTTTTGAACACTTGCGTTTTTTCGCCGACTGTGTTTTTGCAGGTGGTTTTCTAGTGTTGGCTGCAATAAATGCCAAACTGCATTTGCTAACCTAGAATTGAAGTTAGGTTTTTCTAGGTTTTGCTTTGAGTCCGTTTGGGGTTCTTCGCTTTGCTCAGAATGACATTTTTGGTGGTTAAAGATTGCTTTTATTAATGCTCCTGCATCTATGTTTGAGAGAGCGTTAAAATATTGCCCAAACTCTAGGGGAAGAAGTAAGATTTTTTTCATGAGGTATTATAAACTACAGTTTGTTTAGACTGAACGGGAGTATGACAACGCATGCAGAATTGTCGAATGGTTCAAAAAAAGCCGTTTAGGCTTTTTAGTTTAATATAATTTTTTCTATACAGTCAGTCCTTAATCTTTTTCCTTTCTATATCGCCTTCCTCTTTCTCCACATGTCGTTTAAATTATGCACAAGATAATTTCTATCCTTAGTTACTTCTTTTCCGAACCAAGCAAGCGGTTTAAAACTGTTGGCATCTGTTAAACTTGGAAAATCGACGTCTATTAGAATTAGCCCTTCAAGTTCGCCTGAAAATATGTCTAGGTCGATACGTTGGTTTTCGTGCATAATGCTATAGCGATTTTTGTAAATGAACCATTGACAAGTTTTTATTGCAAGCTCGAATTGCTTTTTTGTTATAGCATCTTCGACTCACTGGCGTGCAGCGGCGTTATATTTCTGAGAAGTTTTTGAGCCTTTGTAGTATTTATTATCTATACTGCGGTAGCGAACACTGGCTTCGCCGACTTGTAAAAAACCTTGCACAATTTTTTTAGGGCGGACACCTTTTGTTATTTCTTTTAAATCTAGACCTTCTTTTAATAAAAACATTCTTTCAAATTATCATAATTTATTTTTCTCCCATGTTTAAATTTTTTAGTTCCTTAACAATTATTTCTGCAATTGTGTCGGCACTTTCAAAACCGCTTACAACTTTTTTAAGTTTTATTTTGTGATGTTTGAAAAGTTTTTCCATTGTGACACTCATTTCGTCACTTTGATGTGAGTCTGTCAATCTGCCTTCGTTTTCATAATTATGGTCACGCACTACAAAAAAGTTTAGGGTAGGTAAGTAGTTGTGGCAGTCTAGGATTAATTGACTGAAAGACTTTTCGGGCATTTTATATTCTGGGGCTTGGACGTTGTTATAATAGATACTTAATAATATGGGCGAATCAGTTATAACTACATCGACTAGACCTTTTACACGCCAAATGCGATAGAACTGTTCGCTGAAAATATAAAGTTGATTGCGAAGTGCCTGAAGGCGGTTTTCCCACACGATTTCTTTTGCGAACTCGGTTGCCATTTCGCATAGAACTCCTTTGAGCTTGAGTTTGGCAAACAGCAGGCTTGCCAGTGTGGTTTTGCCGGCGCCCGGTGCACCAAGCAAGTTTATGACTAGGGTTTTCTTTTGCTGACCTTCCATGTTTACACTCCTTCGGATTTGTAGTTTAGCACAAATGTTTTGCAATGTGCCTGTTTAAATCGCTTAAAAAGATAAAAAAATTTTAAAAAAACGCTTGACTAAAGGTTTCGTATGTGGCACAATGTGTTTTGTATATATTGTATCTGGATAGAAATAGCGTCATATATATTTTTTTATTTTTAGTGTCACTAATTAAATATAAGGAGTTTGTTTAATGTTGCCAAAAAGCGGTATTAACAAGGTAATGTATGGTAAGACCCTGCGCCATACAATTTCTAGGTTCAGCGAAGTCCTAGAAGTGCCTAATTTGCTGGATATCCAGCGGGATAGCTTCCGTAATTTCTGCACAAGCGGAATTGCAAGTATATTGGACGAATTTAATCCAGTAACCGACTATAGCGGAAGAGTGGAGATGCTTTTTTTAGAGCATAAAATTGCTGATGAAGGCAAGTTTGACGAGGCTGAATGTATTCGCCGCGGGCAAATGTATGTTAAGCCGCTAAAGGTTAAAGTTAGAATGATTGTTAAGGACACTGGTGAAACGATTGACCAGGAAGTTTTCTTAGGCGACATTCCTATGATGACGGACAGCGGTTATTTTATTGTTAACGGTGTTACGCGTGTTGTTGTTAACCAAATTATTAAAAGTCCGAATGTTTACTATAACAGTGAGATTGATAAAAACGGCAAAACATTGTTTGACTGTGTTTTGACACCTACACATGGGGCATATATTGAAATGAAAACTGATAGTAATGATATTATCAGTGTTT
This sequence comes from Holotrichia oblita, assembly GCA_023690525.1. Taxonomy (NCBI): domain Eukaryota; kingdom Metazoa; phylum Arthropoda; class Insecta; order Coleoptera; family Scarabaeidae; genus Holotrichia; species Holotrichia oblita. The sequence continues at coordinate 53,838 of JALQSN010000098.1, read as the reverse complement.
ATCCTAACCGAACAAACCGAATTAGCCTTGGTATTTTCTTGAAAGCACTTGGCGTTGGGGATGATGCGGCTATTTTGAAAATATTTAATAACAACCCTTATATTAAGGCAACTCTTGAAAAGGACACAATTAAAACACGCGAAGATGCGTTGCTTGAAATTAGCAGAAAGATGCGTCCTAGCGAACTTCCTAATGCTGAGGCTATGGCAAACGGGCTTGCTCAAATGTTTTTTACATTTCCTAACTATGACCTTGGAACAGTTGGGCGATATAAGTTTAATAAAAAACTTCGTCTTTCTACACGAATTTTTGGAAAGATTAGCGTTGAAGATATTAAGATTGGGACTGAAACGATTGTTAAGAAAGATGCAGAGATTTCACTTGAGGCAGCATTAAAAATTCAAAATTCCGGTATTAATGAAGTTCTTGTTTATAACGAAGAAGGCAAAGTTGTTCAGGTTATTGGTAATGGTAGAATTGACATTAATGATGTTTTGAATACAACATCTGAAGTTAGCGGATTTAGTGAACTTGTTCATTACAAGACTTTTTTGGAAGTTACTAAGAATGCAAAAACTAAAGATGCGAAAATTGCTGCTTGCAAAGAAAATGCAAAGATTCTTCTTGGAAGGCAGTTGTTTATTGATGATGTGATTGCATCTGTTAGCTACTTGCTTAACCTTAATGACCATCTTGGTATGACTGACAACATTGACCACCTTGGTAACCGCCGCTTGAATACGGTTGGTGACCTTATGCAACGTCACTTTAAGGAAGGCATGCTTAAGTTGCGAAACACAATGCGTGAGACAATGCAGACAATGGAGATTTCTACAAAAACTATTACTCATGGTTCAGTTATTAACGCAAAGGCAATTACCCGTTCGCTAAGAGATTTTCTTGCAACAGGGCAGCTTAGCCAAGTTATGGATACCCGCAACCCGCTTACAGAAATTACACAAAAAAGAAAAGTTTCTTCGGCTGGTCCTGGCGGTATTACCAGAGAACGTGCGACTGCTGAAGTTCGTGACTTGCACTATACTCACAACGGGCGTGTGTGTGCGATTGAAACACCTGAAGGACAAAGCATTGGACTTGTTAACTCTCTTGCTATGTTTGCAAAAATTAATGAGCATGGTTTTATTACTGCCCCTTTCCGCAGGGTTGACAAAAAGACCGGAAAAATTTCGGACAAGATTGATTATTTAACTGCTGATGAATGCGACAACTTTTATATTGCTCAGGCTACAGAGCCTTTGACTGCAGACGGTAAGTTTGCGAATAAGCGTGCTGTTTGCCGCAGACGTAATTTTATTATGGACATGCCTGTTGAACGTGTTGATTATGTTGACGCTAGTCCTAGACAGTCATTTAGTTTGGCGACAAACTTGATTCCATTTTTGGAAAACGATGATACAACAAGGGCATTGCTTGCAAGTAACATGCAACGTCAGGCTGTTCCTCTTATTAGAACAGAAGTTCCTTTGATTGCAACAGGACTTGAACACCGTGCGGCGCTTGACAGCAACGTTTTGATTATTGCAAAAAATGATGGTGTTGTAAGCAATGTTAACGGGGACCAGATTACTATTACTTGCGAAAACGGCAAGAAAGATGTTTATAATCTGCAAAAATTTGTGAAGCTTAACGAAGAAACATGTATTAATCAAACTCCTGCAGTTAAGAAAGGCGATAAGATTAAAAAGGGTGATGTGCTTTCTGATGGTTATGCAACTAAAGACGGCGAACTTGCTATTGGAAAGAACATGTGTGTTGCATACATGAACTGGGAAGGATATAACTTTGAAGATGCTATTTTGATTAGCGAACGTGTTGTTAAGGATGATAAGTTTACATCTATTAGAACTTAAGTTTGAAAGAATGCAAAGCAAGAATGACAAAACTTGGTGTTGAAGAAATTACACGTGATATTCCTAACCTTTCTGAAGAAGCACTTGCTAATCTTGATGACAACGGTATTATTAGGGTTGGTGCAACGGTTAAGGCTGGAGATATTCTTGTTGGTAAAGTTACACCAAAGGGTGAGACCGAACTTACACCAGAAGAAAGACTGCTAAGGGCAATCTTTGGTGAAAAGGCAAGAGAAGTGCGTGACAGTTCGATGCGTGTTGAAAACGGTAAGGACGGTATTGTTGTTGCTGTTGAAGTTTTTAGCCGCAAGAACAAAGACGAAATGGAAGTTGGCGTTGAACAAGTTGTTAAAGTTACAATTGCCCAAAAACGAAATGTTAAAGTTGGGGATAAGATGACTGGACGACATGGGAACAAAGGTATTGTTTCTAAGGTTCTGCCTGTTGAAGATATGCCTTTTATGGCTGATGGTACACCAATTGATATTGTGTTAAACCCACTTGGAGTTCCGAGCCGTCTTAACATTGGACAGCTGCTGGAAGTTCACCTAGGGCTTGTTGCAAAGAGACTTGATTGGAAAATTGCGACACCAACATTTAACGGTGCAACAGAAAAAGATATTCAAATTTTGTTTAAGGAAAATGGAATTTCTCCTGACGGCAAGACTCAGCTTTATGATGGAAGAACGGGTGAGCCGTTTGAACAAAAGACTACAGTTGGTTATATGTATATGCTGAAACTTCACCACATGGTTGACACGAAGATTCACGCAAGATCAACCGGTGGGTATAGTCTTGTTACTCAACAACCTCTTGGTGGTAAGGCTCAGTTTGGCGGACAACGTGTTGGTGAAATGGAAGTTTGGGCATTGGAAGCTTATGGTGCGGCTCATATTTTGCAAGAAATGTTAACAGTTAAGTCGGATGACGTTTTGGGAAGAACAAAGACATATATAAGCATTGTTAACGGTCAGCCTATTCCTGAACCTGGGATTCCTGAGGGAACTAAGGTTATGATTAGGGAACTTCAAGGGTTGGGCATGGACGTAAGTATTTTTACTGGAGATAAACGTCAGGTTGAAATTAGCGAAGTTGAAGCTACTGAACCTGACATTCTTGAAAACTTGCCGGTTGAACAAGAAAAACTTGAAGAAATTGAACTTGGCTTTGATGATAAAACAGAAGAAGCACCAAGCGGCAATGATGATTTAGACGACTTGTTTAATTTAGAGTAAAACAAAAATTGTGGGACCGTTTGCGATTCTCACGTCGCATTCGCTCCTCAGAATGACATGTGAGATAAGGGAGTAAAACAATGTTTGAACTGAACAATTTTGAAAGCATTAAAATTGGAGTGGCTAGCCCCAACCGCATTCGCGAGTGGAGTTTTGGTGAGGTTACTAAGCCTGAAACCATTAACTATCGTACACAAAAACCAGAAAAAGACGGTTTGTTTTGTGAACGTATTTTTGGACCAAAGAAAGACTGGCAATGCAATTTGCGGTAAATATAAACTAATCCGTTTTAAAGGCACAGTGTGCGATAAGTGCGGAGTTGAAGTTACACGAAGCAGTGTTCGCCGTGAACGTATGGGGCACATTGAACTTGCGGCTCCTGTTACTCACATTTGGTATTTTAAAGAACGTAAGATTGGCACACTTCTTAATTTGACTGATAAGAACCTTGAACAAGTTATTTATTTTGTTTCTTTTATTGTTACTGATAAAGGTAAGACTGATTTGGAAGTTGGACAACTTCTTTCTGACCGTGAATTGCGTGAAGCTCAAGAAAAATATGGTTATAACAGTTTTAAAGCTGGTATGGGTGCTGAAGCAATTAAGCAATTGCTTGCAGGAATTGATGTTAAGAAGGAAATTACAATTCAGGAAGGTATAATTGCAAAAAATGCTAAGGGACCAAAGCGTGAAAAGGCTATTAAGAAACTTGACGTTTTGCAAAGTTTTGCAGACAGCAAAGCAGAACCTAAATGGATGGTTATGGATGTGCTTCCAGTTATACCTCCTGAACTTAGACCAATGGTTCAAATTGACGGCGGCAGGTTTGCACAAAGCGATGCTAATGATTTGTATCGCCGTGTTATTAACCGTAACAACCGTTTGAAAAAACTGATGGGGCTTGGTGCACCTGACGTTATTATTAGAAACGAAAAACGTATGCTGCAAGAAGCAGTGGACGCATTGTTTGATAATGGCCGCCGCGGTAAGGCGGTTCAAGGCGCAAAACAACGCGACCTAAAGAGTTTGGCAGGAAACCTAAAAGGGAAACAAGGACGATTCCGTAATAACCTGCTTGGTAAACGTGTTGACTATTCTGGCCGTACAGTTATTGTTGTTGGACCTGAACTTAAACACTATCAAGTTGGACTTCCTAAAGAAATGGCACTTGAACTTTTTAAACCATTTGTAATGAAAAAACTTGTTGAACTTAATATGGCTCATCACAGCCGTGGGGCAAAGCGTTTGGTTGAAGCACAACGTCCGCAAGTGTGGGATGTTTTGGAAGAGGTTATTAAAGACCACCCAGTGCTGCTTAACCGTCAGCCTACACTTCACAGACTTTCTATTCAAGCTTTTGAACCTGTGTTGGTTGATGACAGAGCTATTAGACTTCACCCGCTTGTGTGTCCTGCATTTAACGCGGACTTTGACGGGGATACTATGACAGTTCACGTTCCGCTTAGCGAACAGGCAAAGGCAGAAGCACGTGTTTTGATGCTTTCAAGCAACAATATTTTAAAACTTAGTGATGGTTCTTCTATTGTTACTCCGACACAGGATATTGTGCTTGGGTGCTATTATTTAACATTGCTAAAAGAAGGCGCACTTGGCACAGGCAAAGCATTTGCAAACGAAGACGAGGCAATGAGGGCATATAGTGCTGGACAACTTGATTTGAAAGCAGAAATTTTTATGCGTCGTGAAGCAGAATTTAACGGACAAAAAATTGTTGGAAAAGTTAAAACAACTTTGGGAAGAATTATATTTAACCGTTGTTTCCCTCAAGACGTTGGCCTGGTTAAACGTGAGACAAAACAAGATGCACTTGCTTATGAAATTAATAAAGAAGTTGTTAAAAAAGATTTGACTCAAATTATTAACGCAACATTTAAAAAGCACGGAGCAACAGTTACAAGCGAAAGTATTGACAAGATTAAAGACGCAGGATTTAAATACAGTACTATTGCTTCGATTAGTATTGGCGTGTTTGACATGAACATTCCAAAAGAACGTGACACAGTTATTGCTGAAGCTGAAAAGAAAGTTTTAAAAATTGAAGATGAGTATTCACATGGTTTGAGAACTGTTGAAGAAAAAATTGATGCGAACCGTGATATTTGGGAAGCAGCAAAAGACACTTTGCAAAAATATGTTGTTGATAATTTTGATAAATATAACCCAATTAAAATGATGGTTGACAGCAGTGCTCGTGGTAACAAGGGTGTTATTATGCAGCTTAGCGGTATGCGCGGTCTTATTGCAAACATTTCCGGACGTAAAGATGACGTTCCAACAAAGGGATGTTTCCGTTTGGGATTGCAGCCGCTTGATTACTTTAACAGTTCTGCCGGCGGACGTTCTGGTCTTGCCGACACTGCACTTAGAACTGCCGATGCTGGTTATTTGACCAGAAGGCTTGCTGATGCGTCGCAGGATGTTATTATTACTGAAGATGACTGCTTTGCAAGTGCAAATGAAAAGCCAAAAGGCTATGTGGTTAAAGACCTTGAACTAGACGGATATACTGAAAAACTGCAAGGCCGTATTGAAGGACGTTATACAACTAAAGATGTTGTTAATCCTAATAACAGAAAAGTAATTGTTCCTGCAAACACAATGATTACAGAACAAATGGCTGAGGAAATTGTTGCGGCAGGTGTTAAAGAAGTTGAAATTAGAACAGTTCTTACTTGCAGAAGCAAACGTGGAATTTGCGCAAAGTGCTATGGACGTGATATGAGCGGTCTTTCGGTTGTTAATATTGGTGAAGCGGTTGGTATGATTGCGGCACAAAGTATTGGTGAGCTTGGTACTCAGCTTACAATGAGAACAAAACACGCGGGTGGTGTTGAAAGCAGTAACATTACTGGCGGTTTGCCAAGAGTTGAAGAAATTTTTGAAGCACGTATGCCAAAAGGTGTTGCTATTGTCAGCGACGTTGCAGGTAAAATTAATGGCATTAAAAACGTTGAGAAGCGTCAAGAAATTAGCATTAGAACCAGTGAAGGTAAAGATATTACTTATTTGATTCCTTATGGCATGAAGGCGAAGGTTGCTAAGGATGAAATTGTTGAACCAGGAACTCCGCTGACACAAGGTGTTATTAATCCGCACGATATTTTAAGAACAAGAGGACTTAAGAGCGTTCAGGATTATTTAATGCAGGAAGTTATTAAGGTTTATAAAACTCAGGATGTTGCTATTAACAATAAACACTTGGAAGTTATTATCCGTCAAATGCTTAGAAAGGTTCGCGTTGAAGAAAGCGGCGGAACAAATCTTAGCCCTGGTGATGTTATTGACGTTGTTCAATATGAAGAAGCAAACCAAATGGCACTGAACGCTGGCAAAACCCCAGCAAGTGCAAAACGTGTGCTTTTGGCAATTACCAAGAGTGCAAGCAGGAGCGACAGTTTCTTGTCGGCAGCGAGCTTCCAAGAAACCAGCAAGGTGCTTACTGATGCGGCAATACGCGGCAGAGTGGACAATTTGGTTGGGCTGAAAGAAAACGTTATTATTGGAAAGTTAATTCCTGCTGGAACTGGCTTGAAGAGATACAAAAATATTGGATACAAAGTAAGTTAAAAAAAGAGCGAAAGCTCTTTTTTAAAGCGTTATTTACCAAGTCAAGAGTTGTCCTTATTTACGGACATGTCTATAAATGTGGACATTATTGTTTAGACTAATAGTAATGAAAAATAACAAGAACCAAAGTATGTTGAATTACAAAGCAGAAATGGTAAAAGGGTTGGATAATAAGTTGGTGGCATCACGCATGCGTGAATTGTTTGGTGATGTTCCGTATAGGCAATTAGAAGAAAAAACTGGAATTTCTAAAACAACATTAAATAAAATTGCAAATGGTAAGGGCGGCTTGCAGTTGGAAACTATATATAGGCTTGCAACATTTTTTGATGTTAGCATTGATTATTTGTGCGGAAGGAAGGAGTATTAAAACATGTCCATGATTATAGACGCGATATATTTACAAAGTTACAAAGGAGAAAAATTATGAAAGAAATTGGGAGGATTTATATAGTAACCAATCCAGCGTTTCCGCATTTATTTAAAATTGGGATGACGAGTAAAGATAGCACTGAAAAAAGGGGATTAAATGCATCAAACATTCCAGAAGATTTTGTCGTTATGCGAGAATATGCGTGCAATGACCCTGCAAAGTTAGAGAAGTTGTTTCATAAAACATTTGACGGATTTAGACACTATACGGCTACTGGAAGAGAAACTGAATTTTTCTATATCGGCTGCTATAAGAATGCTTTAGAATGGGTGGATACATTAAAAAATCTTGGGGTTACAGTTTCTGATGTTACTGCTGAGGCGAAGGCGGAAGAAGAGGCGATACGAGAAACAGACAAGTATGATGAAACCAAAGTTATTGAAGCAAAGATTCGATCTAAAACCACTTTCGCAATGGTGCATATTCCTATTGGTTCTACACTTGCGCTTGATATAGACGGAAAGGCTACTGTTAAGACAGTTGATGCTAGGAATACTGTTGAGTTGCAAAATGGTGAAAAAATGTCGTTATCGGCGGCGGCTAACAAGTTGATGCGTGAAAGAGGCAGGTCGTGGCAGGGTGTTGCAGGTACGTGGCATTTCATGTATAAAGGCGAAAGGATTTGGGAAATTAGACTTCGTATGGAAAAAGAGGGACAGATATAAAGCTTTTAGAAGAATTATTAAGAGAGAATATGTTGTATTGTGCGAAATGTAAGGTAATGGTGGATGCAACTGAAAGGTGTAAGTTTTGCGGCAATAAAAAAATTAGAGAGCCTAAAGTTAATGACGAACTTTATTTAACAACAAAAGTATCGCATTACGCAGGAATGCTTGAGGATTTGCTTAAACAAAATGGCATACCATATCTTCGACAACAAATGGGCATTGGTTTTTTGCGTGGGGCAATAGATATTGGAACATATAAGTATTATGTCCCTTATGGGGCTTATGAAAAATCAAAGCAGTTGATTGATGCGTTTTTTAAAAAATAGAAAGTAAGAACTTGCGTTAATGATTAACGCAAATGTTTATTGGGTGAATCTTTCACCTATAATAAAGATGTGAAAACAAAAGCAATATTTGCAGATAGGCTAAAAGAATTGAGAAAAGAGAAAAAACTTTCGCAAAGGCAAATTGCTGTTGCATTGGGTATTAGTCATAACACGTATAAGAGTTGGGAATCGGGAATTTGTGGAACAAATATTGACATGCTTCTAAAACTGGCAGATTTTTTTAACGTAACCACCGACCAACTGCTTGGCAAAGAAGAATTATGACCTTTCTCTCCTATTTGTTTCCGCCGCACATTACTTGTGTTGTTTGCGGGAATGAAATTAACCGATGCATTACAAAAGGCATTTGTGATGAGTGCTTTAAACTGCTGCCGCAAAACACTGGCAAGGTGTGTTTAAAGTGCGGTGTTGTTTTGAGAAGTGAAGCGAATTATTGTATGCATTGCAAGAAGGATGCGGTTAGGTTTAGTTTTGAAAAAGCAAGAAGCAGTTTTGTTTTTGAAGGGAATTTAGCAAAACTGTTAAGAGATTATAAATATAATAACCGAAAGTTTTTGGCAGAAACTTTTGCTCCATTTATGGCAAACACTTTTTTGCGTGAAAACATGAAAGCGGATGTTGTTGTGCCTGTTCCGCTTTGCAAGGGCAGGCGTTTTAGCAGGGGATTTAACCAAAGTGAACTGCTAGCAAATGAGATTGGCAAGATTTTAAATGTTCCCGTAATATCGGGCAACTTGGTTAGAATTAGGAAGACGATAACACAAACTAAACTTTCACAAAAGCAAAGAGATGTAAACTTGGATGGTGCCTTTAAAGTGGTGAACAATGAAGTGCTTAAGGGTAAGAAGATTTTGTTGGTGGATGATGTGCTGACAACAGGCAGCACGGCAGAGCATTGCACGAAAGAATTGTTAAAGGCAAAGGCAAACAGTGTTTGGATTTTAACACTGGCAAGCACGGAGCATCCTTTACAAAAAATGTAAATTTTGATATGTTATGAATATGAACAGAACAATTAGAGTGGGGAAGAAAAACAGCATTTTTCAACATGTTGAAACGCTAAAGAGAAACAGAACAAAAAGATTTGCATGTAAAGAGTTTGTTGTTGAGGGTGTTGCAAATATAAATAACGCAATTAACAACGGATGGGTTGTGAAGCATTTTATTTACAGTGATTATGAAAAACTTTCTAATTGGGCAAAAGAAAAAATTGCTAAATTTGATATAGAAAATTGGGAGTTTGAAAAAGAACTGATGCAAGAGATTAGTGAGAAGACTGATACATCGGAGTTGATTGCTATTTTTGAAATGAAGGATGTTTTGATAAAACAGTCTAAAAACCCGCTTATTGTTATTTTTGATACGCCGTCTAAAAAAGGGAATTTGGGAACTGTTATTAGAAGTGCGGATGCTTTTGCGTGTGACGGGGTAATAATTACAGGGCACGCTGTGGATATTTATGACCCTGCGGTGATTTCTTCTTCGATGGGCTCTTTTTTTAATGTGCCGATTATTAAAATTGATACAAATGACGAAGTGCTTGGTTTTATAAATAAACTAAAACTTAAATACAAAGATTTAGCAGTTGTGGCAACAACGCTGGATGCCGAGAAACAAATTTGTGAAAATGATTTTACAAAACCAACAGTTTTGTTGATTGGCAATGAAACTAATGGACTTAGCAAATTCTTTTTAGAAAATTGCGACAGCAAAGTAAAGATTGAAATGACTAAGGATGTGGAATCGCTTAATGTTTCATGTGCGGCTTCAATTGTTTTATATGAAATTCAAAGGCAAAGAAAAGGTTAATAAAGAGAGTTTGCGGGTCCGTTTGAGATTCTTCACTGCGTTCAGAATGACACGCTGCGCTAGATTCCTCGCTACGCTCTGAATGACAAGAGTTATTTTGCAACAACCGTGCCTTCGGGTTGAGTTGGTGATTCAGGTATAATACTCATGTTATAATACTGTCCAGTTTTCTTTAACTGTTCTTTATGGGCATATTGCCTTTTATCTGCCTCTTTAAAAATGATGTTTATTATTTCTTTAGCTTCCATGCTTTTTTTGGTTTTTTCATGTGAGATTTGATGTTGAACTGTTGGCTCGAATAATGTTGCAGCCCCATGACTGAATCCACTTTTCATGTCAAATTTATTATCCCACAACTTTTGAAATTTGCTTAGTATACGTTTTGCAATGATGTCTGCTGCTTTGAGCATTATTTCTGGTATGGTTGCATTGCTAAGAAGCGGGTCTTTTTTTACCAGTTCAGTAGCATCTTGGGCTGAGATGTATGGTATGATTAATATTTCATCTCCGCCTATTCGAAAAGCTTGGTCTCTTCGGTGCAGGGAACTGTTTATGGCTTCACCTAGGGTTGCTAAGTATTCATTGCCTGCAGAGTGACCATGTGTGTCGTTTAAATGTTTTAGGCGATTTACGTCTATGATAATAAGGGTTAAGGATTGTTCTTCTAGGTGCTCTAAGGTAAGTTCTTCGATTGTTTTCGCAAAATGATTTCGTGTGCTTAAGTTTGTTATGCTGTCTACTAAAAGTTCGCTTATTGTTTGCTCTTGCTTTTTTTCTATTTCTTGCATTTTGACTTGGACGATTTGGTTTAAATCAGTGGCAAGACCCGCTAAATCATTAAAAGTTAAAGTATTTGCTGGCGGAAAGTTTGCAGCATATTTTTGCCAATCTTTGCCAGACAACAGTTGAAACATCTTACGGGCAGTTTCGTAAGATTGTTCTAAATAATATCGGATGTTGTCGTTAGTCATAAATGCCTTCCTACGATTTATATTATATTGTAAACTGTAGCATAGTATTATGCTGCAGTCAATATCAAGTTATTTTTGACGCATTGCAAAACAGCAAATAAACCACTTTACAAAAGGCAGACCTTATGATATGCTAACCCACGTGGGAGAGTTTTGAGACTCGAATTTATACCACAAGGAGATTTTTTAATATGGCAGGGAAACCTATCAAGGCCGTAGTAAAACTTCAACTGCAAGCGGGCAAGGCTACACCAGCACCGCCAGTAGGAAGTACACTAGGACCTCACGGAATTAACATTCCGATGTTCGTTAAAGCATTTAACGACCAAACAGCCAACCAACCAGGGATGACTATTCCGGTTGTGATGACAATTTATACCGACAGAAGTTTTGACTTTGTGCTTAAGACTCCGCCAGTTGCAACACTTATTAAAAAGGCAATTGGAATTGAAAGCGGAAGCAAAAGACCAAACAAAGATAAGGTTGGTAAAATGAGCAAGGCAAAGGCTGAAGAAATTGGTAAGCAAAAAATGGCCGACTTAAACGCAGCAAGTGTAGAAGCTGCTACAAAGATGGTTAAAGGCACGGCGCGCAGTATGGGCGTTGTGGTGGAGGACTAAGGCTATGAGTAAGAGATATGAAGCAGCCGTTAAGGCATATGATAATAAAAAACTTTATACATCCGCTGAAGCACTGAAAATTGTTGTTGAAAACGGAAAAGCAAAGTTTGATGAAACTGTTGAACTGCACGTTAGGCTTGGTGTTGACGGAAGGTTAGTTGACCAACAAGTTAGGGGCACGGTTGTGCTGCCTGCGGGAACTGGTAAGAAGGTTAGAGTTTTGGTTATTGCAAAACCTGACAAACAAGCAGAAGCAACAAAGGCTGGGGCAGACCATGTTGGCGGAGAAGAAATTGTTGCAAAAATTGTTGGAAGCAACTGGCTTGATTTTGACGTTTGTATAACCACACCAGATATGATGGGGGTTATTGGAAGAGCAGCAAAAATTTTGGGACCAAAAGGTTTGATGCCAAACCCAAAAAGCGGCACTGTTACTATGGATGTTGCTAAAGCAGTTACAGATGCAAAAGGCGGCAAGGTTGAATATCGTTTGGATAAGGCAAATATTGTTCACTGTCCAATTGGCAAGGTTAGTTTTGGTGTTTCTAAATTGCAACAAAACTATGACATGCTTATGAACGCAATTATTAAGGCAAAACCAGCAAGTGCAAAAGGTATATACTTAAAAAGTGTTACACTAACAAGCACAATGGGACCAGGCGTTAAAGTTGCAAGTTCGGCGAATTAAATAAAAGCAAGCACACTCGCTTGCTTTTTTTTTATAAATTACCTATTATAAATCATAATGGCAAAAGTTGACCAACCAAAGAAACATGGCTTGTTTACATCTTATGGCACAATTAAGAAGTGGGTTTTTCTTTGGATTGTGGCTTTGATTGCACAACAGGTTATGGGGCTGTTTTTTCCTATGTGGTTGCAGAGCATTGCTGAGTTGATTGACCCTAATAATATTGAGATTGGAAAAATTGTGAGACAAGGGCTGGTTGTTGGACTGGTGGTTATTGGCTTTTTAATTACTGATACATTATGCAGTTGGTTTAATGCAAAGAGTACTGACCAATATGTAAGAAACTATCGTGAGACGATTTATCGTAAAGTTCAAAAATTGCCTAAATCTAAAATTGAAGAGTTGGGTGTTGAGAGAATTATTCCAACAATAACTAATGATGTTGCCTGGCTTAAACACACGACAGGGCGGTCCATAATTATGATTGTTTATATGCCTGTTGCGTTTTTTGGAAGTTTAGTTTTGTTGTTTACGTTAAACCCAACTTATGCGTTGTTTACACTTGCAAGTTTGCCGTTTATTGCGGTTTTCTTTATTTTTACTGTTAAGAGACTTTATAGACAAATGAAAATAAGTCTTCCTGCATATGACAGGCAGCACTTGGAAGTTAAGGAAAGTATGGCTGGAGCCAGAGAACTTAGACTTTATAATAAAATGGGTGAGCGAAAAAAACGTTTTGAAGATTTGCTGGCACTGAGCAGGAAAAGCAATATTAAAGTGGATAGTTCAATGCATTATAATGCCAGTTTGCACACCACAATATTTACATTAATTACTGTGGCAATTATTATTTACGGCTCTATTAACGCGACTGTTTATCTTGACCTGATTGTGCTTAACACTGCGATTCAGTATGTTACAAAAATTTGGGGAGCAAGCCAAACATTTATTTCGTATTTCCTTGATGCAGGTCCGCGTGGGAAAATGGCTCTTGCACGAATTAATCAGATTATGCTTGCAGATGAAGAAAAAGAAATGTATGCAGGACGTAAGTTTGATGTTATTAATACGGATGTTAATTTTAAGGTTGGGCAGTTTGTATTTTTTGCTGAAGAAGGAAAGTGTACTGCCGTTGTTGGGGGTACTGGAATTGGGAAGCACGCAATTGTGCAACATATGATTTATGAACGCGGACTGCCCAATGATGATGACTTTATTAAGATTGGCGGTTGTGATCTGGGACGATTTCACGTGTTTTTTTGCGAAGAGAAGTATATGCGGTTTGTCCACAAATTCCGCTGATTTTGACAGAAAGCGTGCTTAGTAATTTAACGTTTTTAAATGATAAGGCAACAAGAGAAGAGGTTGAGAGCGTTTGTACGGACTGCGGACTTAATGTTAAAGAGGGGCTGCTTGATGTGGTTGTTAGTGAAACTATGGATAATATTACAACAGAACAACGGTCGCTTATTAGCATTATTCGTACGATTTTAAAGCCTGCAAAAGTTTATATTTTTAATCAAAGTTTCACAGATGTGAGCCCTAAGATGGTGGATAAAATTTTGGATTATTTAAAAAAGAAAAAGGTTACTTGCATTTTTGTTACGCACAATTTAAAGGTTAGTCGTGAGTGCCATAAAATTTTTGTGTTTAACGTTAATGGTACTGTTGCAAATGGTACGCATGCTGCGCTTTTGAAAAGCAATTATGAATATAAGCAATTTAAACACTGCCCTGGAAATTGGGGAGGTGGTTGGCTGATGAGCAAGAAAACAAAAAATGTTAATAAAAAGCCAAGCACGCTTTTAAAAATTTTAGGGCTTTATTCACCATTTAAAAAGCGCATTATTTTAATTATGATTATGGGCGTTATTGGAATTATTGCTTATAGTTTTATGCCTGAGGTGTTAAACCAATTGTTTAATGAACTTGATGTAATTAAAGACAATTTGAGCCCTGATATGGCGTTTGTGTTTAAAATGATTTTTCTTTATTTATTGCTTGCAGCGGTGAATGAGGTTTTTTACATTGTGTGTATGATTACTATTGTTAAACTTAATCATGCAACAAGCGGCACACTTGCTAAACAGATAAAGAATAAAATAGACAGTCTGCCTATTGAAATGCTGGAGAAGTATTCGACGGGGGATATGATTAGAAGAACGCTTTATGATGCGTCGTCGTCGGTTAATGATGTTCTTGCACAGATTTTTACAACAATTAGGGTGTTGTTTTTTTACGTTACAACTGCGATTGCAATGCTTTCGATAAGTGTTGAGTTGAGCCTTGTTGTGTTTGCATCGCTGCCTGTTACGATAATTTTGGCACGTGTTATTGCAAAGCGGACACAAAAGGTTTTTAATGCTTCGGCTTCGACAAAGGGGCAACTTAATAATACGATTGAGCAAAACATTAAATTGGCGGCCTATTTAAAATTGAACGGGAAACAGGAAGAGACATTAACAGAATTTGTTAACCTTAATAACCGTAATGCAAAATGGGAGGTTTTGGAAAACACATTTCAAGGGCTTAACGGAGTTAGTGTTTCGTTTGTGAGCAATTTTATGAATATTTTAATTACGGTGCTGTGTTCGATTTTTATTGCACAGGGTAAACTGCTTTTTGGAGCACTGCCTGCGTTTTTGGGATTTACATCACGGTTTCTTAGCAACAGCAGTGTTGTTACTTCTATTACCAATCTTGCACAAAAAATTGCTGCAAGGAGCGAGCGTGTGTTTTCGATTTTAGACAATGAGAGTATGTGGCAGCAGGGAGGCGACAAAGTTAACATTGCAGATATTAAAGGCGATATTGAATTTAAGAAAGTTACATTTGTGGATAAGTATAATGGCAAAACGGTTTTAAAAGATGTAAGTTTTAAAATTACTGCCGGTTCGCACATTGCAATTGTTGGAGGCATTGGAAGCGGGAAGACCAGTGTGCTTAAACTTATAAGCAAAATATTCACACCTACAAGCGGAACAATTTTGGTTGACGGAATTGATATTACAAAAATTGATAACAACGACTACCTTAGCAAGGTTGGTGTTGCTTGGGAAGAGCCATGGCTGTTTAAAGGTACAATTGCAGAGAATCTTCAGTTTGGTGTTGGTAATATGCAGATTGATCAGATAGCTCAAACAACTATTAAATTAAAAAGTGATTTGTTTATTGAAAGCCTTAAAGAAGGCTATAGCACCATGCTTTATGAACAGGCGGGATTGCTAAGTTTGGGTCAAAAGCAGGCTATTAACGTTGCACGTGTAATAATTACTAATCCAGATTTAACAATGCTGGATGAAAGTGTTTCAGCGGCAGACAGTGTTACAGAGCGGGAAATTTATAAAACGATTATGCAAATGAAGGCCGGTAAGACAACTATATTTACTGCAAGCCGCGTTAGCAGTATTGTTAATTGTGATTCAATTTTAGTTTTTAAACAAGGAAGACTTGTTGAGCAGGGGACGCATGAGGAGTTGATGAAAAGGAAGAAGGTTTATTATAATTTGATTAGTAAGTAATAAAAAGGGCTTTAGCCCTTTTATTTATAAACAACTTTGTTCGTTTCTTTCGTCTCTTCTTTCTCTGCAGCAAACTTCAAAACAACGTTCTCTTCTTCCGCATTCGCATCCGCGTTCTTTGTGATCGCGTATGCAATCGTCTTCACGTCTGCATTCGCAACGGTCACATCTGCATCCACATCTTTCGCATCTTTCTTCGCGTCTGCATTCGCAACGTTCTCTACATTCGCATCTGCACCTGCATCCGCATCCGCGGCCGCGGCCGCAACAGCCTGCAAGACCAAATCCTAATAAAAATCCTAACATTTTAAACTCCTTACACGGGTTAAACCCTATTTTAGTGTATGTAGGGCAATATATTTGTGCTATAATTGTATTATGAAAATTAAACCGTCCAAAGAACTGAAAAAACTTGGCAAGAGCTTTTTTAAAAAAGGAGAAGCTTTGTTTGTTGTTGGCGGGTTTGTTAGGGATGCGGTGCGTGGGGTTAAGGCAGGAGATGTTGATGTTGCAAGTGCGGTGACGCCTGATAAAATTGAAGATTTTTTGCCAAAGGGTTTTAGTGCTAAAATGATTAATGAAAAACTTGGCACTGTGCTTATTAGGGGTAAAAGAGGTAAGTATGAACATACGACATTTCGCACGGAAAACTATTTGCCTGGCGGGAAGCATATTCCTGAAAAGGTTGTGATGACGAATAGTTTGGAGCAAGACAGTGCAAGACGGGATTTTACAATGAATGCTCTTTACTACAACTTAAGCACAAAGCAGTTGATAGATTTATACTGCGGTGTTGCTGATATAAACAATAGAATTGTTCGCCAAATTAACGCAGATGTGTTTAAAAGTGACGGGCTTAGAATTCTTAGAATGATTCGCTTTGCTGTGACTTTGGGCTATCATATAGATGAAACTACGCTTGCATGTGCAAAAGCAAATATTGATAATTTGAAAGATATTTCTGCTGAAAGGAAGTTTGCAGAGATTGAGAAAATTATTTTAGCTGGCGGGGCTGTTAGGCTGCAGGAGATTGGACTTTATAAAGACGCTGACTTAAGCGATGTGAAAGATATACTTTCATTTGGGAAGGCTGTGGGGGTGCAGGAGCTAAGAGATTTAAAGGCACCTGGGATTAGAAAACTGGAGAGGGAGTTAAGAAGAAAAGGTTTCGAGGCTAGAGTCTGAATGACACGAGGAAAACAAAGGAGAAAACAATGGTTGAAATTATTTTAGGGATTGTGATTGGGGTTGCGGTTGTTGGGCTTGTTTGGCTGCTGATTAGGGCAATGCGTCACAACACCACGCCAATGCCGACTGTGGAAATTAAGGAAGAGCAGATAAAAGAACTGACCGATTATGTTAAAATGCAAAAACAAGCGGCGGAAGAAGCAAAAAAAATTAAAGACCTTAAACAAGCTGACATGAAACAGAAACTGGAAGTTTTTAAACAAACCAAAGAACAGCTTAGGGATAAGTTGAAATCTCAGATAGATGCTAAGGCTTGGAAGCCGCTTGCTAGTGTGCTAAACAGTGCGGATAAGGGCGGCGTTGGAATTTATATTATTTATAATCAAACTAAAAATAAATATTATGTTGGGCAGGCAAAGCAGATTTTTAAACGAATCCGCGACCACTTTGTTGTTGAGCAGATTGCTATTGACCAATTGGCAGGTGATGTTATGCATGTTAAATTTTTGACGGCTAATGAACTTGACGCGGATTACAGACTTGACCACATTGAGAAAACGGGAATTGAGATTTTTGAGGCGGACAAAAAGGGTTACAACAAAACAACAGGGAATGTTTGAGCGTTTTTAAGTTTTTAAATTTATATTTTTATGTTAAAATCACATTATGGAAAACATAAACAGAATTAAGAATTTTATTTTAAAATTAGATGATAAGCAAACAATTGCAATTTGCGGACATGAGCGTCCGGATTATGATAGTATTGGTTCTTGCTTCTCTCTTGCCATTGCACTTAAAAAACTTGGCAAAAATGTTAAAGTGCTGCTTGAAAAAGAAGATTTAAAATTGCTTGACGGCATTGTTTCAAAAGATAATCAAAAACTTATTTGCACAAATAATAAAGAAAAGTTTGATGTTTTTTTTGCACTTGACACACCGCGGAATGATAGACTTGGCGGATTTTTGGGACGGTTTGATTCTGCAAAAGTTAAAGTGTTAATAGATCATCATGGCAGAGATAATTTAGTTGTTGATGAATTGCTATGGATTCATGGGATTAGCTCGACGGCAGAAATAATTTATTTTTTAATTAAAGCTTTAAAGGTTGAAATTACAAAAGAAATTGCAGAATGTTTGTATATGGGGTTAATTACGGATACACAATTGTTTGTTAAAAGGACGACACCACAGACGCTTTTAGTTGCTTCTAAGGTTTTTGAAACAGGGTTTGATTATAGAGAAATTGCAAAAAAAGTTTTGTTAAATAAAACAATGAAAGAGGCAAAATTAATTAGTTATCTAACCGAAAATTTGAAACATGATGTTGTGCATTTTATGGAGATTGATTTTCCTAATCCTTTGTTTGAGGGTGTTGATTATAACACAATTAGCAAAAAGTTTATTCCACAGATTGAGATGATTTCTGATATAGACATTCTTGCAATTATTTTGAAATATCCGGACAGAGTAACTGGCGAGTTTAGAAGCAATTGCAAACTGGATGTTGACGAGATTGCAATAATGCTTGGCGGCGGCGGACATAAAAAATCTTCCGGTTATAAGAGCACAAAAACAAAAGAAGAAGTTAAGACGATTATTAAAGATTATTTTAGAGAGCTATTATAAAAGCATAATTTGCTGTGTTTTACTTACACTATGCATATGAAAAAATGCAATATTATACTTTGCCTGCTTTTGTGTATAGTTTTTTTTCAAGGGAACACCACCGTGCTTTTTTATGTTCACATTGGAAACAAAACATATACTATAGTTGAGCCAAGCGGATTTTTGTTTTCAGAAGGGCGGAGCAAGTTTACAGGCGGTAAAAGTGTTGGTGAACGTGCCAAACAAATGCAATGTGAAGATGACCTGTTTAAAGTTTTTCCTGAATTAAAATATGAATTTTTAAAAATAGAAAAACAGATTAACTGTGAACCATTTGAAGGCAACGTTAAGTTTAATCCAAATGCAAATGAAATGTTTAGCGTTGGTATACAAACCAACGGCAAAAAATTAGATACAAAAAAATTGCAGTCAGACATTTATAAGGCATTTAAGAATAACAAAAAAGATGTTTATGCAAGTGTTGTGGAGATAAAGCCAAAACGCACGCCGCAACAAATTTTGAACGGTATTGGTTTGCGTTCAAAGTTTTCGACTAGCTTTAACGGAAGTAAGCCGGAGCGGATTAGTAATATTACGTTGAGTTTAAGTAAGTTTAACGGCAAGATTATTCCGCCACAGGCAACTTTGAGTTTTAACGAAACTACAGGACAGCGAACACTGAGTGCAGGTTATAAAGAAGCCAACATTATTTTAGACGGCGATTTTGTTCCGTCCGTGGGTGGCGGCGTTTGTCAAACTTCAACAACACTTTATAATGCTTGTTTGCGTGCAGGATTGGAAGTTTCTGAAAGTCACCAGCATAGCCTGCCGATTAGTTATGTTCCGCTTGGGCTGGATGCTATGGTTAATGGGGATTACAGAGATTTAAAAGTGCTTAACAACACAGATTCGCCAGTGTTTATTAAAACCTATATAGAAGGCAGCAAGGCAGTGGTGGAAATTTATGGCAGTAAACTTGGCGGCAAAAGTTATAAGCCAAGAACAGTGAAAGACCCTGAAAACAGTTTGAGGGTGACAAGTTTTCTGGATACATATAGGAACGGGGAAATTATAAGCAGTAAAAAATTGAGAAGAAGTACATATAAGGAGAGGGAGCAGGAGGAAAGGATTGCAAAAGAGATTGTAAGTATGTAATAATGTGCTATGAAAAAGTTTGCTAGTTTATTACTGATACTTATGTTTGCATTTGCTGCTGGGCTTGCTTCTGTGCCACAGCCTTTTTTGGCGGATGATAATGCTGATGTTACTTGGCTGACGGTTAAAGAGAAAATTTATGTTTATTCTATAGAATCATCTGGACAGTGGACAATGTATATTAAAGGAAAGGTTGCTAACGCCACCGATACAGGATTGCATGATATTTATTTTAAACTGCATGTAAAATCTTCGTTAACCGATGTTGAGCGCACCTTTAGTTTTAATATAAATATTTCGGCTAATGGAACTTATACAATAAACAAATATACTACATCGCCGCAATCTCAGTGTTATGATACTGTTGTTGGAATTACTGTGTCTATTGGTGAAACGGGGACACCGTTTAATTTGCCTAATAATGTTAAGCCCCAAAAGAGCAGTGATTGGGGAAGGATTGTTTGGATTACGATAGCCGTGATTGTTGTTATAGTTATTACAGTTATTTTTATTGTTGTTATTAACGAAAAAATTCATTTAGTTAGGTCGGCAAAACGTGGACAAAATATATCACAAGAAGATTTTGTGACAATTCATACCTTGAGTGCACGGAAAGGGAATGTTTGCGAATATTGCGGTACAAGTTGCACCAGAACTCAGACCGTTTGCTCTTCTTGCGGCGGCAGACTGAAAAAATAAATAACAGCCGATTAGTAGTTGGCTGTTATTAAACTTATTTTGTGTTTACCCCATTTTTTTGAAATGATTTCTAATGTGCTTGGTTCGGGTATGTAGGTTTCGTGCTTTATACTTAGTAGTATATATTTTTTTAAGGAATCTTCTGCTTGGCTGTAGGCTTCTTCAAGTGTTTTGCCTTGGGCTAAGATTACGACGTCGGGGATGAATGCTGTCCAAGTGCTGAAGTCGTCACTTTGCATGAAAACTATTGGATAAGTCGCTTTTGGCATCTTTCGTTCCCCTCTTTAATATATTTATTATACAAAATTGTAAAAACTATGTCTAATGTTTTAATGACAAAATTATTTTAAAAAAAGTATTTACATTTATGTTTGTTATGTTATAATTAGGCTAACAAAGGAGACAAGAAGATGAAAGATATGAGAGTGATAGGTAATAGCCAAAACCCAATAGATTGGAATCAAATACCTGATGAAGTAAAAGCAAAGTTAGGGGAAGAAATTATTACCAAAGCCGCAGAACTGCAAAAAAGGGGGGCACTTAGCCCAGAGTTGCTGCACACAACACCTAAAGCTAGGAAACAATTGAGTGCACTTAAAAACTCAGTTGCTAAAGTTGGATAATAAAGGGCGGAAGCCCTTTTACTTTGCATTTGTTTATAAATTTGCATATAACAATGATATGGATAAAAAATGGTATAGTAAAAATCTTTATTACATAACAACGATTTTGTTGATTGTGTTAATTAGCTTTTCTTATTTTGTTTTAAATGACTTTTACAAAAATAATTTCTGGAACGTACTTTATGTGTGGCTTAGACATCAGGGTGTTGTGCACTTGGTTTGCAATATGGTTACGCTTTTGGCTGTTGGATTGTTTTTGGAAAAGCACTTTGGCAGTTTTAAGTTTTTCTTGTTCTTTTTATTAGCAATTGTTATTTCTACTGTCGGCGTGTTTTGCTTTTCACTAAACCTTGACTGGCAGGGTACAAGCGGAACGATTTATTTTTTATATGCCACATTTTTTATGATTTTTGCATTTAACTTTAAAAGTTTACGGAAACAAAGTTTGCCGTGGATTGTTTTTGGTTTAATCATTTTGTTTATGTGCTGGAACGGAACTTCGGCAGTTCCTGTCAGGATTGGCTTTCTTAGTGATCTGTTTAGAAACACCGGGCATTGGGCGGGATTTTTGATGGGGGTGCTATCTTTTTTGTTTGTAAAAGTGTTTATGCTTGGAAAAAAAAAGAATTTTTGATATAATTTAATATGAAAAACAACAAAGTTGAAAAGAAAAAATGGACGGCGGATAACTGGTTTTTTGTTGCGGCTTTGATTGTTCAAATAATTTGCATTGTTATTATTGCGGTTTATCATTTTAATAATGTTGTGCCAAAGCTATTGGCTGTTGATCCAGATAGTGACTTGTTTCTTTATTCGATTATGGGATTGATTTTTTCAGGACCACTGAGGACTGTATTTTATATTTTAACAAATACTATGTGGGAGTTAATTCTGCTAGTTATAACACTTGCTTGTTTTGTTGTGCTTAGCGATGGGAAAAAGCTTTTTAAAAAGATAATTGGTTATATGGTGTTGGTGCTTTGTTTTGTTTGGTCGATTTGGTGGGCGATGAATGACCCTTCAGGCATAATTACAACTGTGGCTTCTGCTATGGCGATTTGTTTTGGTGTTATAGGTAAATTTAAAGCTAACAAAAAGAAATTGTTTTCATTGATTTTTTATATAGTTGTTATAATAATGGCATGCTGCTTGGTGCCGTTGTATTTTAAGTTTCATAGATTAATATGGGGATATTAAATACAAAGAAACACTTGATTTCCTATTCTCGTAATGATATATTAACACATTGCGGTTTCGCCGCTTTTGTTGTTTTACGTGTTTACAACAAAAAAAGTAATGCGGGGTAATGCGACTTACAAACCCTGTCGTGAGTGCAAACACAGATTTAAAGAAAGGAGAAAAATAATGCCAACAATTAACCAATTGGTTAGACAAGGAAGAGCAAAGGTGGAAACAAAATCTAAGGCACCTCTTTTGGATGAATGCCCGCAAAAACGCGGTGTTTGCACAAAGGTTATGACTAAGACACCTAAAAAACCAAATTCGGCGCTTAGAAAAGTTGCCCGTGTTCGTTTGTCTAATAAAGAAGAAGGCAACGCATATATTGGCGGAATTGGACACAACCTTCAGGAACACAGTGTTGTTCTTGTTAGGGGCGGAAAGGTTAAGGACCTTCCTGGTGTTCGTTACCACATTATCCGCGGCACGCTTGACACCGCTGGTGTTGCAAAGCGAAATCAAAGCCGAAGCAAATATGGCGCTAAAAAGCCAAAAGCCGGTGCTGCAACTGTTACTAAGAAGTAATTGAAGTTAGAGTGAATTTGTGGTCCCGTTTGGGATTCCACGCTTCGCTCTGAATGACACAAGAAATAAAAAAGGAGAATTTTGAACATGCCAAGAAGAGGCGGTGTTCCTAAGAAGGCTGTTTTGCCTGATCCTATTTATAAAAGCCTAGTTGTGGCTAAACTTATAAATCAGGTAATGGTTGACGGCAAAAAAGGAATTGCACAAGGAATTGTTTATGATGCATTTAACATTATGAACAAAAAATTAAATATAGAGGCTGTAACGGCTTTCAATCAAGTTTTGGAAAACGTTAAGCCGCTGCTTGAAACAAAAGCACGCAGGGTGGGCGGAAGTAACTACCAAGTGCCAATGGAAATTAGACCAGACAGAAGACAGACGCTTGCAATACGTTGGATTGTTACATATGCAAGAAAGCGTAATGAAAAGACAATGGAAGAAAAACTTGCCGGTGAACTTGTGGATGCATATAACAACACGGGCGGAGCTATTAAGAAGAAAGAAGAAATGCACAAAATGGCAGAAGCTAACAAGGCATTTGCACATTATAAATGGTAAGAGGTTAAATTTATGGCTAGGAAATACCCATTAGAAAAATATCGTAACGTTGGGATTATGGCGCATATTGATGCGGGTAAGACCACAACAACAGAACGTATTTTGTTTTATAGCGGGAAAATTCACAAAATGGCTGAAGTGCATGATGGCGGTGCCACCATGGACAGCATGAAGGATGAAAAAGAACGCGGTATTACAATTATGAGTGCGTGCACCACAACCGAGTGGAAAGGGCACAACATTAACATTATTGACACCCCCGGACACGTGGACTTTACAGTTGAAGTTGAACGTTCACTGAAGGTTTTGGACGGTGCGGTTGCAGTTTTCTGCGCACGTGCTGGTGTTCAGCCGCAAAGCGAAACTGTGTGGAGACAGGCAAACAAATATAAAGTTCCGCGTATGGCTTTTGTTAACAAAATGGACAGGGCAGATGCAAACTTTTATAACGCTGTTGAAACAATGAAGAGCCGTTTAGGTGCAAATGCAGTGCCTATTCAATTACCAATTGGTGCAGAAAGTAATTTCAAAGGGATTATTGACCTTATTGAAATGAAGGCAACAAAGTATTATGACGATATTGGTAAAGACATGAGAGAGGAAGAAATTCCTGCTGACATGCTTGCTAAAGCAAAAGAATATCGTGAAAAACTTATTGAAGCTGTTGCTGACGCTGAAGACGAATTGATGCTTAAATGGATGGATGGTAAAGAACTTACAAAAGAAGAAATAAAAAAGAGCTATTCGTAAGCAAACAATTGCAATGAAAATTACACCTGTTACTTGCGGAACTGCACTTGGAAACAAAGGTGTTCAAAAACTTCTTGATGCTATTGTGGATTATATGCCTTCTCCAGTTGATATTGATTCAATTAAAGGTGTTACACCAAACGGCAAAGAAGAAGAAAGACACCCAAGTGACAGCGAACCGTTTAGCGGACTTATGTTTAAAGTTATTAGCGATAAATTTGTTGGTAAACTTTGCTTCTTCCGCGTTTACTCTGGTGTGCTGAGTGCTGGAAGTTATGTTTTAAACAGCACTAAGGATAAAAAAGAACGCGTTGGACGAATTTTGCAAATGCACTCTAACAACCGTACGGAAATTACTGAATTGCGTGCTGGTGATATTGGTGCGATTGTGGGACTTAGTTACACAATAACAGGGGATACACTTTGCGACCCAACAAAACCGATTGTTCTGGAAAGCATGCAGTTTGCTGAACCAGTTATTCAATTGGCGGTTGAGCCTGCAACAAAGGCTGACCAAGAAAAAATGGGTATTGCACTTGGGAAACTTGCTGAAGAAGACCCAACATTCAAACGTTACACCGACCCAGAAACCAACCAAACAATTATTGCTGGTATGGGCGAGTTGCACCTTGAAATTATTGTTAGCCGTTTAAAAGACGAATTTGGTGTTAATGCAACAACGGGTAAACCGCAAGTTGCTTACCGTGAAACTGTTAGAAATACTGTTGAAACTGAAGGTAAATATATTAAGCAAAGCGGCGGTAAGGGACAATATGGACATTGCAAAATTAGGCTTGAACCGCTTGAACCAGGCAAAGGCTATGAATTTGTGGACAAGACTGTTGGCGGAAGTATTCCGAAAGAATATATTCCTGCAATTGACAAGGGTATTCAGGAAGCAAAAAACAGCGGTGTTGTTGCGGGATATGAAGTTGTGGACTTTAGGGTAACTGTTCTTGACGGAAGTTATCACGAAGTTGACTCGAGTGAAATGGCGTTTAAGTTTGCTGCAAGTATGGCTTTTAAAGACGCTTGTAAAAAGGCCGGAGCAATTTTGCTTGAACCTATTATGAAGTTGGAAGTTGAAACTCCGTCGGATTATATGGGTGACATTATGGGTAATATCAGCCAAAACCGCGGACAGTTGCAAGGTATGACAGAAAAGTTTGGAAGCATGTTTATTAACGCAATGGTTCCGCTAAGTGAACTGTTTGGATATGTTAGCACGCTTCGAAGCCTAAGCCAAGGCAGAGCAACACAAAGCATGGTGTTTGACCACTATGAAGAAGTTCCAAGAAACGTTGCAGAACAAGTTGCAAACGGAAGAAAGAAAAGCGAGTAACCAACAGGTTAAACCAAACCAACAAAAGGTTTGACAAAAATATAAAAATAAAATACAATTAAACATTGTTAAAAAGGAGATTACAAAGAAATGGCTAAAGAAAACTTTAACCGTAACAAGGCCCACGTTAACATTGGTACAATAGGCCACGTTGACCACGGGAAGACAACTCTTACTGCAACTATCTGTACTACTATGGCTCTTAAGGGACAAGCGAAAAAAATGGATTATGCCGAAATTGATAAGGCACCAGAAGAAAAGGCAAGAGGAATTACAATTAATACCTCTCACGTTGAGTATGAAACTGACAACCGTCACTATGCTCACGTTGACTGCCCAGGGCACGCGGACTATGTTAAGAACATGATTACCGGTGCTGCACAAATGGACGGAGCAATACTTGTTGTTTCTGCAACTGACGGCTGTATGCCTCAAACAAAAGAACACATCCTTCTTGCTCGTCAGGTTGGTGTTCCTCACATTGTTGTGTTTATGAACAAATGCGACCTAGCAAGTGATGCTGAACTTCAAGACCTAGTTGAAATGGATATTCGTGAAAACCTTAATAAATACGGTTTCCCTGGAGACAAAACTCCAATTATCCGTGGCAGCGCAGTTAAGGCATTGGAAGCAACTAAGGCTGGTAAGGTTGGTGCTGAAACTAAGTGCATTGAAGAACTTATGGCAGCTATTGACAAACTTATTCCTGACCCAAAACGTGATATTGACAAGCCTTTCCTAATGCCTGTTGAAGACGTTTTCACAATTACAGGACGCGGAACAGTTGCTACTGGACGTATTGAACGCGGACAATGCAAACTAAACGACGTTGTTGATATTGTTGGTTTTGGAAGCAAGAAAAACACAGTTATTACTGGTATTGAAATGTTCAGAAAGAACTTGACTGAAGGTAAGGCTGGTGACAATGCTGGTATCTTGATGCGTGGTGTTGACAGAAAAGACATCCAACGTGGACAAGTGCTTGCTGCTCCTAAGTCAATAACTCCACACACTGAGTTTACTGCCGAAGTTTACGTTCTTAAGAAAGAAGAAGGCGGACGTCACACTCCATTCTTCCAAGGATACCGTCCACAGTTCTATTTCAGAACAACAGACGTTACCGGAACTATTGACCTACCTAAGGGCGTGGAAATGGTTATGCCTGGCGACAATATTCAAATGACAATTAAGTTGATTACTGACATTGCTATTGAAGAAGGACTACGCTTTGCTATCCGTGAAGGCGGAAGAACAGTTGGTTCTGGTGTTGTTGCTAAGATTATTAAGTAATTAGTAAGAATAAAAAAAGAGCGGAAGCTCTTTTTTTTTGGTATCATTTATATCTTGTTATTCGTAATTTGCCAAATAACAGTGCAAACACAAGTAATAATCCTTCAAAAATGCTTCCTACATAGGTTAAAACTGCCGCATTAAGCACCTTTTTTGCTTGTCTTAATTCTTTTGATGTCATTACATTGTTTTCTTTTAAAAATTTTAGGGCACGTTTGCTGGCATTTATTTCAATAGGAAGAGTGAGTAGTTTTAAAACAAGGGGTAACAGCCATGTTACGGCACTGATTATTAACAATGTTATGGCTAGGTCGTATTTAGTTTGATATTCAAATAACAAGAAATAAAGCCCCGCTAATAGTATTGGCCAAAGAAATATTTGCAAAATTCGGGCTATGGTGCGGACAAAGTGCAGAAATCTGAAAGGTATGTAATTTTCATTGTCCTGACACGCATGGCCAAATTCGTGTGCTGCAATGGCAATGGCTGTGACACTTGAGTTGCCGACAACGGCCTGCTGAGTGCAATTTGTTTGTGCTTGCTGCTGTAAAAATCTGTATAACTGCCTCTGACTTTGCAAAGTTGTACTTGCATTTTTTTTAATTTCCAGAAAACTCCAAGTGTGAATTGTCCGGCAGTTATGCCGCTTTGTATTGGCTTTTTATTATATCGCTGAACGTGTCCACAGCAGTAACGCTGCGAAATTGCAAGAACCAAGCCAATAATGCAAACAATAATTAAAATTTCAACGATCATACCCAATATTAGCAACTTTTGGCAAACCACAACAAAACATTTGATATTTAAAAATAATTGAAATATATTAATGTATACACTTAGAGGACAAATTAAGTGTTTCCCGCCTAGTGTAAATTTTAACAAAAGGAGGAAAAGTACTTATTATGGAATTTATTAAGAAGAATTGGTTTAAACTTTGTATCGGAATTATTGCTGTTGCAGCGTTAGTATTTAACGTTTGTCAATACATTAATCTTGGCACAGCTGAAGTTGAAGAATTGGAAGCATGGCTTGCAGTAATTGGCTATACACTACCTATTGTTGGAGTGCTTGCTTGTGTAATTCTTGGCTTTATGGATAAGAAAAAACTTGGCGGTATTGTTTTAGCAATCGCTGGTGCTTTGGCTTTCATTGCACTTATGGTTTCTCTATTCATGGCTATGCCAGAAGATACCGGCATCAACGGTCAAAAGGTAATTGGGCAAATTTGCGCTTCAATAGTAATCGCAATTGCGCTTGGCTTGATTCCACCTATTATTGGTTTGAAAAAGAGCAGAACATTGCTTAAAGGTAAAATTTCAAAAATTGTTATTGCAGTTGCAGGTGTTGGACTAGTGCTATCACTTGTTGCGCCTTTTCAGTTTTGAAAAAATACCTACAACTATACCTGATTATTACAAAAACTATATTAACGGTTCTATGCTAATGTATATTGGTATAGCACTTGTTTTGCTGCAATGTTAATAAACATTGTTTGCAAATTGCTTAATAAGAACGCAATTGGGGCATACATCTGTAGGTCTACCTGTAATAGGCGCAATACTTGTTATTGTTGGTCTTTGCATGGGTCTTGAATTCATTAATGAAATGAAAACAGGATATGAAGCAATGCTATCAAATCCATTAACCGGAAAAATGGCTGAAGTAGCAATTGCTGGCATTGATTACATGGTTGTAACAAACCTAATCACAGTTTGCGTGTTTGCATTGGCACCTTTAGCATTTTCTGCTAAAAAGCTTTGCAGAGTTCTTGGCAAAAAAGCCGCTTAATTTTTAGTTTATAAATTTTAACTAACAACAAAAGGGCATTAGCCCTTTTTTGTTTGCCTAAAAGCCTGTTTTTAGCATATATTTAACATATGAAATACACAGTTAAGTTTAAGCAGAATAATAGTTCGATGTGTTTTATTTGCGGGTTGCCAAATAAGAGCGGGGCAAAAATGCGTTTTTATGCGTGCGATGATGAAAACGGCAATGAAGTTTTGATTGGTACTATAAAGCAGCATAATGATTTACAAAGTTATCCTAACCGTATGCACGGTGGAGTTATTAGTGCAATTTTGGATGAGGGCATTGGACGTGCTTTGCAGATTGAGCATCCAGACACATGGGGGTGTTACTGTGGACTTAAATGTTAAATTTAAAAAACCTGTGCCGCTAAAAGAAACTATTTATTTAATTTCAAGAATAACAATGTTTAACCCAAGACTTTTGAGGGAAGTAGTGAAATTGTTGATGCGGCAGGAAAAGTGCTTGCTAGTGCAATCAAATTTGTAATTTTTGCCAAAAGAGAAAATTGATGTGGCAATGCTTGACCACGAGAACTGGTTTATGGAAGAGGCAAAAGATGATACAAAGTTTTTTGTAATTGGTGAGTAGCGTTGAGCGAAGATGAGATTAAAAAGATGAAAGAGGAAGAAGACAAAAAGGGTCTGCTTAAAGTGGAAACTGTTGTTGTTCCAGAAAATCCGATTTCGGTTGAAGAAAAACTTGAAAAAGCAACAAAGAAAACAGCAGGACAGCGAAGTAAAAAAGGTAAGGCAATTAGTTTTGTTTTTATGCTGATTAACATTGGCATTGTGGCTTATTTGTTTATTTCTAACATTTCGGGCCTTGAACCGTTTCACACTGTTTTAGGCGATAGTGCCAGCCTTAGTTATTTGTTTGTTGGTGCTACTGGATTTTTGCTGTTAAGCATTTTATGAGACTATGCGTTTTTCAATATCGATGAAAAATGCGAGCAAAAGTTTTTAGACTGCTCTTAGTTTTAAGACAGTGATGCTTGGTAAATATTATGATTATATTTACACCTCTAGCCGTCAGGCGGGATGCCTTTTCAAATTTATCATCTTTATAGTCGCGGCGTTCCTGGAGGGGCAGCCAGCGGAGTTCCAATGAGCCATTTATTTGTAATAAAATGGGGGTTTGTTCTTTTTGCTGTTGTAATTTTTGATTTTAGACATTGGGCATGTTGCCGTCGCTGTTGATAATAAACCCAGTTATTAAAACTGCAATTATTATTGGGATGGCTCTTAATATATTTTCTATTGCAGTTATTATGTTTGCAAGTACAAATAAAGGATTAACAAAAAGAATTATTGCCTGGTTTTTGAAACTTTACATAAAAAATGAAAATTATAAAAAACTATAACAAAAGTTTAAAGAGTAGTTTATATACAATATATGACTATCAGGCGAATGTGAAGAAGTCTTTATTAACAAGCTTCTTTGCTGCTTGGTGCAAATGTTATTTTAGCAGGTATAACCTTACGTTATGAACGCATTTTATTATTTTCTTTATTCATGCGGCATTCTTTGGAATAAACTGGGACTGTTTGGATTTATTTTAACGTCTTACTTTTTGATTGAATTTATTATGACTTATATGCCGCTCTGAGGTTCTGGCGGTGCTGAGTGGATTTTATGCATTGTTATTGACATTGTTTGGAGAAGGCACAATTGCTCAGCCGTGTTGTTTGGCGAATTTATGCATATTTTACCTATTTGCTGTTGGGCTGATTTTAGTTTAAGGAAAATCTTATTGGCACGCCTAGGTATTTAAAAAATAAAACTGCAAAAAACAAAACTTAGTTCAGAAGGTGCCACAGGTGAAGGCACAGTTGATTAATGTTTTGCAAAATATACAAAGCATATTTATCAGTATGCCGATTTTATAATTTGTCTTTTTCCGTATAGACCATATAAAAAGAATAATAAATATTTTTACGTAGACAATTATTATTACATCAGCAAACAAAGTTTATCACTTGTTTAAAAGTTTGGGTATAGAGCAGTATAACGGCGATTTAAAAAACTTGTTGTTGATGCTGGTGTTGGCACAGTTGGTAAGAATAGTTTGATTTCACAAAAAGGTTGGTAGTTTTTTTTATATTGCTGCTTTTAAGTCGGGTTGCAACGTCGCTTATACTCCTCGCAATGACACATTACAATGTTCTAACTGTAATAAATGTGTTGATGCCTGCCCGCAAAAGTGTATTGAGCCGAACTCTATTAAAACCAATTTGGTTCTGGTGTTGTTGCTAAGATTATTAAGTAATTAGTAAGAATAAAAAAAGAGCGGAAGCTCTTTTTTTGGTATCATTTATATCTTGTTATTCGTAATTTGCCAAATAACAGTGCAAACACAAGTAATAATCCTTCAAAAATGCTTCCTACATAGGTTAAAACTGCCGCATTAAGCACCTTTTTTGCTTGTCTTAATTCTTTTGATGTCATTACATTGTTTTCTTTTAAAAATTTTAGGGCACGTTTGCTGGCATTTATTTCAATAGGAAGAGTGAGTAGTTTTAAAACAAGGGGTAACAGCCATGTTACGGCACTGATTATTAACAATGTTATGGCTAGGTCGTATTTAGTTTGATATTCAAATAACAAGAAATAAAGCCCCGCTAATAGTATTGGCCAAAGAAATATTTGCAAAATTCGGGCTATGGTGCGGACAAAGTGCAGAAATCTGAAAGGTATGTAATTTTCATTGTCCTGACACGCATGGCCAAATTCGTGTGCTGCAATGGCAATGGCTGTGACACTTGAGTTGCCGACAACGGGCTCGCTGAGTGCAATTTGTTTGTGCTTGCTGCTGTAAAAATCTGTATAACTGCCTCTGACTTTGCAAAGTTGTACTTGCATTTTTTTAATTTGCAGTGCCCCAAGTGTGAATTGTCCGGCAGTTATGCCGCTTTGTATTGGCTTTTTATTATATCGCCTGAACGTGTCCACAGCAGTAACGCTGCTGGAAATTGCAAGAACCAAGCCAATAATGCAAACAATAATTAAAATTTCAACGATCATACCCAATATTAGCAACTTTTGGCAAAAACCACAACAAAACATTTGATATTTAAAAATAATTGAAATATATTAATGTATACACTTAGAGGACAAATTAAGTGTTTCCCGCCTAGTGTAAATTTTAACAAAAGGAGGAAAAGTACTTATTATGGAATTTATTAAGAAGAATTGGTTTAAACTTTGTATCGGAATTATTGCTGTTGCAGCGTTAGTATTTAACGTTTGTCAATACATTAATCTTGGGGCACAAAAGAAGTTGAAGAATTGGAAGCATGGCTTGCAGTAATTGGCTATACACTACTATTGTTGGAGTGCTTGCTTGTGTAATTCTTGGCTTTATGGATAAGAAAAAACTTGGCGGTATTGTTTTAGCAATCGCTGGTGCTTTGGCTTTCATTGCACTTATGGTTTCTCTATTCATGGCTATGCCAGAAGATACCGGCATCAACGGTCAAAAGGTAATTGGGCAAATTTGCGCTTCAATAGTAATCGCAATTGCGCTTGGCTTGATTCCAGCTATTATTGGCTTGAAAAGAGCAGAACTATTGCTTAAAGGTAAAATTTCAAAAATTGTTATTGGTGCAGTTGCAGGTGTTGGACTAGTGCTATCACTTGTTGCGCCTTTCAGTTTTGAAAAAATACCTACAACTATACCTGATTATTACAAAAACTATATTAACGGTTCTATGCTAATGTATATTGGTATAGCACTTGTTTTTGCTGCAATGTTAATAAACATTGTTTGCAAATTGCTTAATAAGAACGCAATTGGGGCATACATCTTTGTAGGTCAATTTGTAATAGGCGCAATACTTGTTATTGTTGGTCTTTGCATGGGTCTTGAATTCATTAATGAAATGAAAACAGGATATGAAGCAATGCTATCAAATCCATTAACCGAAAAAATGGCTGAAGTAGCAATTGCTGGCATTGATTACATGGCTGTAACAAACCTAATCACAGTTTGCGTGTTTGCATTGGCACCTTTAGCATTTTCTGCTAAAAGTTTTGCAGAGTTCTTGGCAAAAAAGCCGCTTAATTTTTAGTTTATAAATTTTAAGTAATGTTCAAGGCATTAGCCCTTTTTTGTTTGCCTAAAAGCCTGTTTTTAGCATATATTTAACATATGAAATACACAGTTAAGTTTAAGCAGAATAATAGTTCGATGTGTTTTATTTGCGGGTTGGCAAATAAGAGCGGGAAAATGCGTTTTTATGCGTGCGATGATGAAAACGGCAATGAAGTTTTGATTGGTACTATAAAGCAGCATAATGATTTACAAGTTATCCTAACCGTATGCACGGTGGAGTTATTAGTGCAATTTTGGATGAGGGGTATTGGACGTGCTTTGCAGATTGAGCATCCAGACACATGGGGTGTTACTGTGGACTTAAATGTTAAATTTAAAAAACCTGTGCCGCTAAAAGAAACTATTTATTTAATTTCAAGAATAACAATGTTTAACCCAAGACTTTTTGAGGGAAGCGGTGAAATTGTTGATGCGGCAGGAAAAGTGCTTGCTAGTGCAACCGGGAAATTTGTAATTTTGCCAAAAGAGAAATTGATGTGGCAATGCTTGACCACGAGAACTGGTTTATGGAAGAGGCAAAAGATGATACAAAGTTTTTTGTAATTGGTGAGTAGCGTTGAGCGAAGATGAGATTAAAAAGATGAAAGAGGAAGAAGACAAAAAGGGTCTGCTTAAAGTGGAAACTGTTGTTGTTCCAGAAAATCCGATTTCGGTTGAAGAAAAACTTGAAAAGCAACAAAGAAAACAGCAGGATGAAGAAGTAAAAAAGGTAAGGCAATTAGTTTTGTTTTTATGCTGATTAACATTGGCATTGTGGCTTATTTGTTTATTTCTAACATTTCGGGCCTTGAACCGCTTCACACTGTTTTAGGCGATAGTGCCAGCCTTAGTTATTTGTTTGTTGGTGCTACTGGATTTTTGCTGTTAAGCATTTTAAGTGAGACTATGCGTTTTTCAATATCGATGAAAAATGCGAGCAAAAGCTTTAGGACTGCTCTTAGTTTTAAGACAGTGATGCTTGGTAAATATTATGATTATATTACACCTTAGTCGTCAGGCGGGATGCCTTTTCAAATTTATCATCTTTATAGTCGCGGCGTTCCTGGAGGGGCAGCCAGCGGAGTTCTAATGAGCCAATTTATTTGCAATAAAATGGGGTTTGTTCTTTTTGCTGTTGTAATTTTGATTTTAGACATTGGGCATGTTGCCGCTGTTGATAATAACCCAGTTATTAAAACTGCAATTATTATTGGGATGGCTCTTAATATATTTTCTATTGCAGTTATTATGTTTGCAAGTACAAATAAAGGATTAACAAAAAGAATTATTGCCTGGTTTTTGAAACTTTTACATAAAATGAAAATTATAAAAAACTATAACAAAAGTTTAAAGAGTAGTTTATATACAATATATGACTATCAGGCGAATGTGAAGAAGCTTATTAACAAGCCTTTGCTGCTTGGTGCAAATGTTATTTTAGCAGGTATAACCTACGTTATGAACGCATTTATTATTTTCTTTATTCATGCGGCATTCTTTGGAATAAACTGGGGACTGTTTGGATTTATTTTAACGTCTTACTTTTTGATTGAATTTATTATGACTTATATGCCGCTTCCTGGAGGTTCTGGCGGTGCTGAGTGGGGATTTTATGCATTGTTATTGACATTGTTTGGAGAAGGCACAATTGCCTGGGCCGTGTTGTTTTGGCGAATTTATGCATATTTTAAATTTATTTGGTTGTTGGGCTGATTTTAGTTTTATACGAAAATCTTATTGGCACGCCTAGGTATTTAAAAAATAAACTGCAAAAAACAAAACTTAGTTCAGAAGGTGCCACAGGTGAAGGCACAGTTGATTAATGTTTTGCAAAAATATACAAAGCATATTTATCAGTATGCCGATTTTATAATTTGTCTTTTTCCGTATAGACCATATAAAAAGAATAATAAATATTTTTACGTAGACGAAATTATTATTACATCAGCAACAAAGTTTATCACTTGTTTAAAAGTTTGGGTATAGAGCAGTATAACGGCGATTTAAAAAAACTTGTTGTTGATGCTGGTGTTGGCACAGTTGGTAAGAATAGTTTGATTTATGTTAAAGGTTTGGGTAGTTTTTTTTATATTGCTGCTTTTAAGTCGGGTTGCAACGTCGCTTATACTCCTCGCAATGACACATTACAATGTTCTAACTGTAATAAATGTGTTGATGCCTGCCCGCAAAAGTGTATTGAGCCGAACTCTATTAAAACCAATTGCATTAGGGCTTTGGCAGGAACAGGAAAAGTAAAGCAACTTGGCTGCAACATTTGCCAGATTGTTTGCCCAATGAATGCTAAGATTAAACAAAAAAGTGTGCCGTTTAAACATAGGGTTAGACTAGATAATATAGATTACAAGAAACTGGAAAAACAAATAGGCAGCAATTTGGCAAAGAAGAAGTATTTTGAATAATTGACTTATCAATTTTGCATAATATCACTATGCAGAAGTTTAGTAAGTCGCAGATTAAAACTGAATATAAGCCAAGGGCAGTTATGGAACCGCCCACAAGCAGTGTTGTTAAGGGACCGCGTGAAGGGTTTAATGAAGACATATCAATTAATTTGGGCTTGATTGAGCGTAGGCTGAACACAAAAGATTTAAAACTTGAAGAAATTGCATGCGGAAAATATACCAACACAAAAATTGTGGTGGCGCATATTAAGGGTATTGCGGATGACAACATTGTTAAGCAGGTTAAGAAAAAGATTGAAAATATTGATGTTGATGGCATTCTAGACAGCAATTATGTGTTGCAGTTTTTACAAAATGAAACGGCAATTTTTAAACAAGTGGGCAGTGCTGAGAAACCTGATATTATTGCTGCCAAAATGCTGGAAGGCAGGATTGCCATTTTTGTGGACGGTTCGCCGCTGGTGTTGACTGTGCCGTATATTTTGTTGGAAGATTTGCAAAACAGTGATGATTATTACAGCAATCATGTGGCGGCAAGTTTTAAGCGTTTTGTTCGTTTGTTTGGTACGTTTATTGCAGTTTTGCTTCCTGGTTTTTATATTGCAATGCAGTTGTATCATTACAAAATTGTTCCTATAAGATTTTTAACAACAATAACAAACAGTGTGCAGGGAAGTCCTTTTCCGCCAATGATTGAAATGCTGTTTGTGCTTATATTGTTTGAAATTTTGTATGAGGCGGCTCTTAGGATGCCGCGGCACTTAGGTATGGCAACCAGTATTGTGGGTGCACTTGTGCTTGGTGATACTGCGGTTAAGGCTGGGTTGATTTCTTCGACTTCGGTTTTGGTTGCGGCACTTAGCGGGATTACTTTGTACATCGTTCCTGACCAGGCGCCTCAGATTAGTCTGCTTAGATTTTTCTTTGCACTTATTGCATCTGCACTTGGATTGTTTGGAATGATTCTTGGTGCAATTGCTTTGGTAACTTATTTAAACGGACTTGAAAATTGGGGTGCGCCGTATCTTTCGCCGTATGCACCTTATATTAAAAATGATATGGGGGATTCATTAACTAAAAGCAGTTTTAAGGAGCTGAAATTTAGGCCTAAGTCTATTCCGCATAAAAATAATAGGCGGGCGACATGAAACAAATAAGTACACGTCAAATAATTATTATGTATGTTATTTACAGTGTGGCACTGAAATTTTTGGTTGTGCCTAGCATGCTGTGTAAATATAGCGGACGCGATATGTGGGCGGCAACGCTAATTGCGACTGCGGTTGAAGTTGCACTTTTGTGGATTGTGATTTGTACACTTAACCGACTTAAAAACACAACATTGTCTGCGGCACTAAAGACATCACTTGGCAAAGTTGGAAGCAAGATTGTTCTTTTATTGCTTTTGTTTTTATTGTTTATTCAATCTGTTGTTACTATTAAACAAACATATAACTTGCTAAACAACAGTTTGTATGAGGGATTTGATTTTTTAATGTTTATTATTCCTACTGCAATGCTTGCGATTTATTTTTGTGTTGCGGGGGCAAGAGCTTTTTTTAGAAGCGGAGAAATATTTTTTGCTGCAGTGATTATTGGACTTGTTTTGGCAGTTCTTGGTGCAATTGGGTTTGTTAAGCCATCTGGTGTGCTTCCGATTCTTAACATTGGCATTAAACCGCTTATTAGTGCTGTTTATTATACTTTGGAATATTTTAGTGCATTTATTATATTTTTGGTTTTTGCAGGGAGCATTGATATTAAAAAGACTTTTAAGAAAGCGTGGCTTACTACCGCCGCTGTGTTGGGTTTGATAACAGTTTTTATTAGTTTTGTTTTTTATACGGTCTTTCAAGGGCTTGGTGTACTGAAGAACTATATGGTTGTTAACTTTGCACAATTTATAAATTTTAAAGGCGGCGGACTTGACTGGATTGTAATTATTATTTGGGTGATGCTTTTGATTATTCAATTTTGTGTTTCATTTTATGGATGTTACCATTGTTTGAAAGATATTTTTAATGCTAAAAAAATTGCAATAATCGCTTTGCCGTTGGCTGTGGTTATGTTTGTTATTCATGCCTTTTTGATTGTTGGTATTAATGATATGTATTCATTTTTAGATTTACTTCGTCCCATTAGTGCGGCACTAACAATTATATTACCAATATTTATTTATCTTTTAGTGATATTAAATAAAAAGAAATTAGGACTAACGGAGGGAGGAAATGTTTAGACTGTTATGGGCAAAAAAAAGCATGATTGTTTTTTTAGCGTTAGTGTTAGTTTTAATTCCGTCTGCGACGACCAAGCCTGCGCAAATGCTTTCGAATACTGTTATTGTCACATTAGGGATTGACAAAATTGGTGACGAGTATGAGGCAAGCGGATATGTTGTTGTTAATGAGGCAGGGCTTGCGAATCAGGAGAAGCGTGTTTTAAAAAGCGAAAAGGGCAATACAGTTTTTGAGGCAATTGAAAATATTGGCAGGGCATGTGGTGCATCTGTTGGATTAAAACATTGCAGTGTTTTGGCTATTGGCGGTGGGCTTAACGGTGATAACTTGCTTCCAATTTTTGAGCGTTTTATTACAAGCGGTGATATGGCTAACAACAGTTTTTTGACATATACAAGCGGCAGTGCAAAGGACCTTTTGGAAAGTGAAAAAGACTTGCAAAAAATTTGTGAGTATAATAATAAATATGTTTATAAACGTGAAAGCAGTTTGCGAACATTTTATATTGGTTATTTAAGCAAAAACAAAACGAGCTATATTGACAACGCTGTTTTTGTGGATGGTAAATTTGTTGAACTACAGATTTAGAATAATACAAACCGCTTGACAAGGGCGGTTTTTTGTTGTAATGTAAAGTAGCATTACATGGAAGAAAGAATGTCGATTAGTAAATTGTTTGATAAATACAAAAATCTGCTTACAGAGAATCAGCAGAATATTTTAAATGATTACTTTATTTTAGATATAACTATTAGTGAAATTGCTGAAAATAAACAGGCTACAAGGCAGGCAATAAAAAGCATTATTGATAAGGCAGTAAAAAAACTGTTGGAATTGGAGATTAAATTGAATGGCACTATTTAGCAGTTTAAGTGAAAAATTAAAACACGTGTTTAGTAAACTAACCAAGCCTAGTAAGTTGACTGAACTTGAAATCAGAGCGGCCATGCGTGAAGTTAAACTGGCACTTTTAGAGGCCGATGTTAACTTTGGTGTGGTTAAAGAATTTATTAATCGTGTAACTGAAAAGGCAATTGGTGAACGTGTTATGACCAGTTTGACGCCTGGACAGATGGTTATTAAGGTTGTTAGTGAAGAGCTGACTGCGCTTATGGGCAGTGAAAATGAAAAGCCTTTTGTTAGCCCTAAGCCTCCAAGTGTTTATATGATGTGCGGGCTGCAAGGTGCTGGGAAGACAACTTTTTGCGGTAAAATTGCGCTTATGCTTAAAGGGCAAAACAAACGTCCGCTTTTGGTGGCATGTGATATTTACAGACCTGCTGCAATTGCACAAATTGCAGATTGTTGGAAAAAACGCAGGTGTGCCCGTTTATGAAGAAGGTACGCAAAACCCTGTTAAGACAGTTAAAAACGCACTTGCATTTGCGGTTAAAAATAATTATGACACAGTGATTATTGACACAGCAGGAAGGCTGCACATTAACGACGAGTTAATGAAGGAACTGGAAGAAATTAAAAAAGTGGCATCTCCGCATGAAATATTGCTGACCGTTGACAGCATGACAGGGCAGGACGCAGTTAACGTTGCCGAGCAGTTTAACAACAGACTTAATATTACCGGTGTGCTGCTAACAAAGTTAGACGGCGACACACGTGGCGGTGCGGCACTTTCGATAAGAGCTATTACCGGCAAACCGATTAAATTTAGTGGCACTGGGGAAAAGATTGGAGATATTGAGCCGTTTCATCCAGAGCGGATGGCAAAGCGGATTCTTGGAATGGGTGATGTGCTTTCACTTATTGAAAAAGCGGAAAGCATTGTTGATGAAAAGCAGCGCCAAAAAATGGAAAAGGCTTTTAGAGAAAACTCATTTACCTTGGAAGACTTTTTGGTTCAGTTTGAAAGCGTGAAAAAGATGGGCGGTATG
Source organism: Holotrichia oblita (assembly GCA_023690525.1). Classification (NCBI taxonomy): domain Eukaryota; kingdom Metazoa; phylum Arthropoda; class Insecta; order Coleoptera; family Scarabaeidae; genus Holotrichia; species Holotrichia oblita. The sequence goes on along the minus strand of JALQSN010000098.1, from coordinate 14,665 downwards.
GAAGGACTTATTGCATCGCTGCCGCCTAACGTTACAAGTAAGTTAAAGGGTGCACAAATTTGGATGAATATGTTCTTACAAAAAACAAGGCAATTATTCAAAGTATGACTCCGTATGAGAGACGAAACCCAGATGAAATTAAGGCAAGCCGCAAGCAGCGTATTGCAAAGGGAAGCGGAACAACAATTCAGGATATTAACGCACTGCTTAAACAGTTTGAGCAAAGCAAAGTTATGATGAAGCAGATGAAGGGCAAAAAGGGAATGATGTTTTAAGGCAGAAATGCTTTTTACATAAATTAAGATATTAACAAAAGGAGATATAAAAATGGCAGTTAAAATTAGACTTACAAGATTGGGCGACAAAAAGAATCCGTTCTATCGTGTTGTTGTTATGGACAGCCGCACTGCGAGGGATGGCAAGGTTATTGATAATCTTGGCACTTTTGACCCACTTAAGGCCACTGACAACACTAAGATTGATGCTGAAAAAACAAAGAAGTGGATTGCTAATGGTGCACAACCTACTGATACGGCTAAGGCTGTTTTGGTGAAAGTTGGCGTTATAAAACAAGAAAAATTTGTTGCTAAGAAAAACGCTAAGCCAGTTGTACAAAAACCAAAGAAGAAAGAAGCAAAGAAGGCGTAAGGAAATGCCACTTGTTGGCACAACTCGCAATGACAAAAGGAGTTTGGTAAGTTATGAGAAAAGTTGTTGAATATATTATCAATGAACTTGTTGAAGACAAAAAAGCAGTTAAATTTAAAGAAATTGCAGAAGGCGATAACATTACAATTCATGTTGATGTGGCTGAGAGCGATAAAGGCCGAGTGATTGGCAAGAAGGGTGCAACAGTTAATGCTATTCGCACAATTTTAAAAAACTGCGGACCTAAAGACGGAAAGAAGTATTTTATTCAAGTTGGGGATAAGAAAGAAACAATATAAAAAGAAATTATTGCTCTTTTTTTGTGTTATTCTTGTAAGGAGACTGTTGTGGAAAATATTCAAGAAAAAGATTTTGTGGATTGGTATTATGTGGCGACATTCTTTCGCGGACTTACAAAAGAAGACACAATTTTTTGTGAAGTTGTAAAAGCACAGGGAAGCGGAATAATTTTTCAAATTAGATATCAGGATAAAATTTTGGTTGTGTCAAGACTTCAAATTTTTGCAACTGGCTATAAGACATATTCGCAACTGAAAACTCTTTTTGATATTACAAAGCAAATTGCAAAACTTGGTATTATTTTTCGAGGCATTAATGACGGCGTGAAAATTGTTGAAAACATTGAAGATGATTTTATTAACAGCCATAAGCCAAAAGACCCAAATACTTTTGAGAGCAAAAAGAGTGAGCATTATGAAGAAGATATGGAAAGATATATTGATTTTTTGAAACTTAACAATTTTGTTGAAAACGAATTATTTAAGAAGTAGAAAAATAAAAAAATATGTTATAATTAAATATGAAGTTTACTGAAATTGGTGTTGTGCTGAAACCGCAAGGGGTGAAAGGGCAAATAAAAGTTAGACCGTATGACGCAGATTTTTTTGTTGGGCTTAAAGAAACAAACGGTTATAAAGTTAGGGCATGTGTTGTTAGGCATGATGGATTTGCTTATGTTGATTTGGATGGCATTGACACTGTTGAAAAGGCAGAAAAACTGCGTGATGTTGTGTTAAAGGCGGAAGTAAAATTGCAGGATGACGAGTTTTTGACAGAGGATATTGTTGGGTTTGCTGTTGTTTCAAAAAGAGGAAAGAATTTAGGAAGGTTATTGAGTGTTAATAATTATGGCAGTACGGATGTTTTTGATTGCGGTCGATTTAGTTTTCCGTTTGTAGATGAATTTGTTGTTAAAATTGATACACAAAAAAGACAAATTGTTGTTAATGAAGAAATGTTAGAGGAGGAAGTTGTGCTGTGACAAAGTTTGATATATTAACGCTTTTTCCTGATATGTTTACGGCGCTTAAAGCTAGTGTTATTGGAAGGGCAGAGAAAAAAGAATTGATTAAAATTAACCCTATTAACTTTAGGGAGTTTAGTAATGACCCTAACAAAAAAGTGGATGATGTTTTGTATGGCGGCGGTGCTGGAATGCTTTTAATGCCGCAGCCAATTTTTAGTGCGTTTGAAAAGATTGACCCTTTTCATAGGGCGTATCGGATTTACATGAGCCCCAAAGGAACCCCGCTGACTGCGGCAAAAGCAAAGATGCTGGCAAGAATGGAGAAACACATTATTGTGCTGTGTGGACATTATGAAGGTGTGGATCAGCGTGTTATTGACACACAGATTGATGAAGAAATTAGCATTGGCAACTATGTTGTTACGGGCGGAGAACTTCCTGCTATGGTTATGATTGATGCAATTGCCAAGGTTTGTCTTATTGTGTTATTAACCAAGATAGTTTGACTAATGAAAGTTTTGAAAATGATTTGCTTGAATGTCCGCAATACACGAGACCGGCAAACTATAACGGTATGCGAGTTCCAGATGTTTTGCTATCTGGCAATCATGCTGAAATTGAAAAGTGGAGGAAGGCGCACAGCAAATATGTGGGGGAATCTGCTGCTGAGATAGGCGAAGAAAAAAAGCCAGCACCTAAGCCAAGAAAAAAAGTTGTTAAAGTTGCGGGCATAACGCTATAGGAAACATATGGAAAAAATTGTTTATAAAACGGTGGATGAATATATAGCAAGCCATCCAAAAGAAATTCAAGAAATATTAAAAAAAGTTAGGACAACGATTCTCTCGGTGATCCCAAATGCGGTTGAAAAGATTTCGTATGGAATGCCTTGTTATTGGCAGGGAGAAAATTTGGTTTATTTTGCTGCTATGAAAAATCACATTGGCTTTTATCCTACCTCAAGAGGTGTAGACGAATTTGCCGAGAGATTGACACAGTACAAAACGTCTAAAGGGGCAGTACAATTTCCAATTTCAGAAAAAATACCTTATGATTTAATTGCTGAGATAACAAAATTTCGGATTAGCCAAGCAGAAGATAAAAATTAAATAAAAGAAAATAAAGAGAAATCTGTTTTGTAAAGAGCAGATTTTTTTGTAGTATTTTGTTGAAAATAGTTGACATCATAAAACAAATGTTCTATAAATAAGATAAAAAGGAACCAAATGAAATGGTTCCTTTAATTACCTAATGGATGAAGAGGAGAAATATATTGGAAGGTTTAGTCAGACATAAAGTGATTTTTGCCGAGGAAGCGATTTTTGATTATGAGCATTGCTTAATTGCAAAGAATTATCCATTAGACAATAACGATATAGATTGGAAAACCCCGAGTAAATATGATGAGCCGATATTAAAGTTTAATCCTGCCGAAATCAGGGCAGAGACAGAAGAATTTATACAGCGTCATACCAGAAGAGACTTTTTTAACTCTCTTCGTGTCAGGCACTATGATGAAAAACTGGAGCAATGGATTATACTTTTTATTAGGCGAGGCAGCAGGATTGAAAGAAATCAATATTGGGTTGTTTGTGGAATTTGTTTTGCTAAGGATTATGCTTCTCAAAATGAATATGGCTATTGGTTTAATTCGGCACTAGAATGCAAAGAGAAAGAAGACTGGGTTGTTGGTTTGCGAAAGCAAATTAGAAGTTGAAAAACAAGACTATGAATTTATGGAGAAAAAAGCCGCATGATAAACATTTATTTATTAGAAACATTAGAAAATTTTAATAAATATAACTTAAAAATAAATGCTATTAAGCAATATCCAGAATATAGCAGTCAGCAGGAGATAAATTTTTATTCTAAAATAAGCAGGGATTTGTGCTGGCTGAATTATTGCATTGAACAGCTTAATGAAGGTTCTAAAAATGTTATTAAACAAATTTTTTTTAACAACTTGTCGCTTAATCATATTGGTAAGGCAATTCACTTATCGAAAACCGCTGTTTTTAAAAAGAAGCAAAAAGCATTGCTGGAACTAGAAGAAATTTTTGAAACATGAAAAAGTGAACGAAAGTGAACGATTGGTTAACGAAAAGTGAACGAAAGTGAACGAACCATGTGGTAGAGTGCGATTGAGGGCAAAGTAAGTTTGGAAGACAAAAGTGTCGCAGCCCACGATTTAAATCGTGGGCATTTTGTTGCCCTTGCCACAAAAAAATTAAAAGGAGGGAAAAGATTGGAAGACTTAGAATTAATTTTATCGCTTGCTGGGACTGTAATAGGTTTGGCAGTAACTGTTTTGACTTTTGTTGTTAAATTTATAAACAGCGTAAAAGCAAAGAAAGTGGCTGAGCAGGCAATAAAAATTGGAAATGCCGTTTTGCCGTTTATAAAAGAAGCGGAAAAATTTACTGCTTATAGCGGCGAAGAAAAGAAAGCATTTGTTATGACAAAGGCTAACCAGTTTGCGCATGTAAACGGAATTGTTTTTAACGAACAACAAGTTAGTGAAAAGATTGAAGAGCTTGTAGCTTTAACAAAGCAAGTGAACTTTAAGATGACAGCCAAAGAACTGGCAGAAGTTAAAGAAGAGCTGCAAACAGTAGCAACCAGCAAAAGGCGGCTTTAAACAAAAGGAGGAAAAATGGAAAATAAAAAATATTTAGAATTCAGTTGCGGGAGAGCTGGCAGTGGGAAGGTAAATTTGTTTAATGGTTTACTAGAACTTAAAATTGAGCAATTGAAAGGCTTGCCAGCAACAATAATTATTCCGTCAGCAGGAAATATTGAAACAATTACTACGCCAAATGGAGTTACAATAACTTTGACTTGGGAAAATAATAAAGTAAAAACAGTAACCCAAGCCGGCACTACTTTTAGCATTACCTATGTCGGAAGCAAAACAAGTGTAGGGGATTCTAAGTCTGGCATTAGACAGGAATATACATTTAATACTGACGGTGACTGTACATTAGAAGAGCATTTTGTGAATAATATCTTGCAGGTTAAAGAGGTTGTTGGAATTAATGTTAAAACGACAACAGATAAAGACGGAAATACAAAAGTAATTACTTATAGCAATAATAATGTTAAGGAAGAAATTACATCAAAAGTTAAAAGAGCTGGCGGGGAATTTGTAAAAACAGTAACAACAAATTATGAATATTATGCTAGCGGTTATTTAAAAGGAAAACTTTTTAAAGAAACAACGCAAGCAATTACAAAAAGTTTAGCAGGGGCAATAGTGCATCAAGGGTCGCTGAACACTAAAGAGTATGAATATTTGGAGCCTGCTCAACCTACTGGGACTGATCAAGAGAAACTAAGATTTGTAAGATACAGCACGAACGGAGTTAAGGGAATTGTTCAAGAACTGACATATTTTAACGACGAACTAGACAGAGTTTTTACGTATCATAATAACCACCCCAATGATAAATTTGAGCAAGATTTATCAGGCTTTGCAGGAGCTGACGATGTTGAGGTGTTCCGCTGCCCAAATACGGACAGGGTTGAAAGAATAAGTAAATGGGCGGTTGCTAATAACCAATCGGTGAACCACGGAAATGAGTTTGACTATGAACGAGATATGCTAACTGAAATGAGAGTAATTCATCCGACACATCAACGGACCAAATTTACTTTTGAGTTTGACAGTTTTGGCAGAAAGACATGCATAAAAGACAACATTGGTCCTAACCCTAACTACGTTAGTTTTAATCACAATGTTGATAACCAAGTTACTGCTACTTATAAAAATAACGAGCAATATACTGTTAAAACAAACTCTTTGGGGCAATTGCAAACAGTGGAAAGAAATTCTCAGCCTGTAATTAGTAATGAATATAACGGACTGGACTTAGTTAAAGTTAAAGACCATGTTTGCGGACAAGAAACTCGCTTTGATGCAGAAGGTCAGATAATTGAACAAGGTGAAGTGGCAGTTAGCCGAAGCCTTAGTGCAGACGAAAAAACATTAACAACTACTTATACGATAGGTGGCAGGGCACCCATCATAGAAGTAGTGCAGTTTAATAATGAAGGGCAACTTGTAAAAGTGGGGCAAGAGCAAGTTTATTATGATGGTCTTGGCAGAATAAGTTCAATTTATAATTTAAGTTATAATCCAGCGTTGAATCCATTTGCTGCTAAGCGAATTAACTACGTTACTGATGACAACGGTGTTACAAACTATTTAATTGAAAGTGAAGGCAATGATACAAATTTAACGGATTTGTACACCTATGACAGCAAAGGAAATATCACAAAAACAACTAAACAAAATAAAGTTATTAACTTTCAATATGATGAGATTGGCAGGTTGATTAGTGATGATAAATATACGTACAAATACGACACAAATGGCAACCTGTGCTGGAAAAATAATCAAGGTTTTGCTTACAATGAAAACGGCGACAGAAATATGTATGTGCAATATGACGCATTAGGCAACCCGTTAACTCACAAAGGGATTTCCTGCACATGGGATATGAGAAATCTTGTAAAGCTTGGTGGCGTTAGCTTTAAGTACACGGCAGGAGGTTTACGAACTCATAAAAACTTAGGCAAAACCACAACAAAATATCACTGGATAGGGGATAAGTTGTTAGCAGAGGAAAGAGTAACAACTCATAACAACATAATGGGAAGTTATCCATCCTCTAGCACGCACATTTACGCAACTAAACATTACATAGTGTACAACTATGGCATAACAGGAATGACTGGGTTTAACTGGAACGGTGAAGAGTATGTGTACGAGAAGAACGTATTTGGTGACATAGTTAAAATTTTTCGTGATACTGGTGCGGGAAGAGAGCCTCAACTAGTTGCCCAATATGAGTACAGTAGTTTTGGTGAGTGCACAATAGTGTTAAGCGTTGGCGGAATGGCCGAGTTTAATGCCATTAGGTATAGGGGTTATTATTATGACCAAGAAACAGGCTTGTATTATTTAAAGAGCAGATATTATTGCCCTGATAGTTGCAGGTTTTTGAATATGGATGATGTATCTGTACTTGACCAGACTAGGGGGACGATAAACGGACTGAATTTATATGCATATTGTGGAAACAATCCAATAATGTATATTGATAGTGAAGGGGAATATCCTGTATTTGTCTTTAACCACACACTTTCACTTCAAAACAGTTTGACGGGTCCTAATTTTAGCAAAGAATTTTATGAACGTTTGTTAAATTTTAGTATTATTGGTGGTGGGATAGCATATACAGACCGTCTAAAGTTCTTCTATGGAGAAATTACACCGTTTACGAATTTGTCTTTAATAAAATTTGAAGTAGGAGCATTAAATCTTGAAATAGCTAGGAGTGGTAATTTTTATGCCAATATTGGATTGTATCAAGCTTATAGTAGTTTCGGGATTGGAATTTCTGCTAGAATATCTACTTTCTCGATAACGGGGAGTTGGGATATTGTAGATGGTGTAACTGCGTCAATAACATTTTATACAGGGATGGGAGTTTCATTTGATTTTTCAAATGGTTTTAAAATAGGAGTTGGATTTTTTGAAATCTCTATAGAATTTAGCTGGAGAAAGATTTGGAAATGGTTGTCCGGTAAATAAAATTATAGTAGAATATATTAGGAGACAAAATGACAAGAAAAATTTGTTTAATACCATTATATGGCTCAATTGCTTATTTTTTCTATATAAGTAGGGTTTTGAGACGAAATAATAATTTTAGTAGAAAAACAGAATTTTATTATTTAATGCTAATGGCTGTGTTGGGTGTTATAGGAATGCTTTTAGCAGGTGCAACTATGTATGTGCTAAAGATAGATTTTGATAATACTTTATGGGGAATTATTATTTCTATATTATATCTTTGGGTTTTAGTAACATTACCAGTAATTGAATATTCAAAAAAGATTGAACACAAACAGCAATAGGCGGTAGATAATGCGAGTTGATGAAAAGGAAAAATGTATTGAAACGCAAAGTCTGGTTATAGAATTTATTTATATATATTAGGTGCTGTTTTAGGTATTTTAGTATATATTGGAGCAATTATTTATTTCAAAATAAATGAGCCGGTTATGTTCTATTATGTGCTAGTGCTTTTAACTTTTTCTCTTATTATTTCATATTTTTTAGTTGCTGCGACGTCATCGATTTGGATTCCTGTTATTGTTGCCCTTTATTCAAACCCTGCCACTGCGGCAATAACGACAGGTGTAGTAGTGGTTGTTATTGCTGTAGGTTGGTTTATAAAACTATTTCAGTAAAAAGGAGTTAAATATGCCAAATGATTTAGTCAAAAAGAGAAAATCAATATTTCTTACTGTTGTAGTACTGTACATTGGAATAATTATTGTTCTAACAATGTTTATTACAAGTTTGATAATTAATGGGCCACAAGAAACATGGGAACGCATAAAAGGGGCAGGGAGTTTACTTATTCTTTCTACATTTGTAATACTTGTATTAGCAATTAGTTTGAGTATATATTTACCTAAGACCAAAAAATCTGACTCCAACACAAAACCGCAAGCATAGCGGTTTTATTATCCCCAAAAAGGAGACATTAAAATGAGCATGAAAGCTCTTGTAAAAACGGCCACTGCAATTAAGTGGGCAAAGAGTTAGAAATATGCTAATATTATTTTAAGGAGATAGCATGAATATTCAATGGTTTCCGGGGCATATGACAGCGGCTCTTAGAATGATGGAAAAAGAAATTAAGCTTGCTGACGGCGTTATTTATATGCTGGATGCGAGGGCTCCGATTAGTTGTTTGAATCCAAAATTTGCGGAAGTGATTGGGAATAAGCCGATTATTTATGTGCTGAACAAAGCTGACCTTGCACTTAGAAGTGTTTTTGATGGTGTTAGGGTTAACAGCACTTCAACTGGGGCGTCTAAGATTGTTATGCAAAAGGCATATGAAGTTTTGAAACCAAAGATTGAAGCGGCAAAGGTAAAAGGCATAAACAAGGTGTTGCGTCTTATGGTTTTGGGTGTGCCGAACTGCGGCAAGAGTACTTTTATCAATAACCTTTGCGGTAAATACAAGGCAATAACCGGCAACAAGCCAGGCGTTACAAAAGGCAAGCAATGGGTTAAGGTGAATGATTATTTTGAAGTGCTTGACACAATTGGAACGCTTTGGCCTGCATTTACAAATCCGCAAGTTGCACGCAACCTTGCCTATATTGGAAGCATTAGGGATGATGTGCTGAATTTGGAAGAACTGGCAATGAGTTTGCTTGCTGATATTACAAAGTTAAACAAAGATGTAGTGAGAGAAAGATTTGGAGCCACGGAATTTCAGGACATTTGCGTTAAGCGTGGGTGCATTTTGAAAGGCGGGGTTCCTGATATTGCAAGGGGCGCTAAGGCGGTTCTGGACGATTTTAGGGCTGGGAGATTGGGGCAATTTAATTTAGATGAATTGCTATAAAGGAGAACTTATGAAAAAATATGCAATTGTTGAAGTTGGGTCAACAAACAGCAAATTGTATTTTTGTGAGAACAAAAAGGTGGTTGAGTCTGAGATTTTTACAATAGAGTTTAAAAAGAATTTTAAGACAAATGCAAACAAACTTTTAAAAAGTGATGTTGATGCTCTTGTTAATGTTGTGGCGGCGGCTGAAAAAAAGGTTGGCAGGGTTTTTGTTTTTGGGACAAGCATTTTTAGGGAGCTTGATGAAAAACAAAAGTCGGAGTTTTTAAGTGACTTTAAAACACGTACAGGTGTTGATTTTAATGTAGTTTCGGCGGATGAAGAAAATCAATTAACTGTTTTGGGTGTTGTGGGAGATATTGACTACAAGGGCAGATTGGCTGTTATGATTGGCGGGGGAGGTTCGACTGAAATTGCACTTGTTGATAATAAGAGAATTATTCAAATGAGTAATCAGAAATTTGGCGGGCTAAATATTTTAGAAAAATTCCCAGACCTGATAAATGACAAGCCAACATGTAAATTTGAGGATGTTGAAGAATTTACAAAAGGGCTTGTAAAAGATTTAGATTTTAAAGCAGACATTTTAGTTCTTGCAGGCGGAGACTTTATTAAGTTTTACGAAAAATTGAAAATTAAAATGGAGGCTAACAAATTTTACAAAGATGAAAAGCAACCGTATGTTTTAAGCAAAAAAGTTATGGATGAAGTTGATGAAGATTATTTTTACAACATTTCACTTGATGCTATAAGAGCATCGGTGCCTGACCCTAAGTGGTGGGATGGTACTCGGCTTATGCGTTTTAATGTTAGGGCAATTTTTGACAAGATTAATGCAAAGTATATTGTGCCAACAAGAATTAGCATGGTTTATGGGCTTATTGAGAAAGTGTGTAAGTCCGTTTGAGATTCTTCGCTACGCTCAGAATGACACGGAGGTGAGATGAAATCTAAAATTATTGGTAATATAGGCGAGAATATTGCCGTGAATTATTTAGAGCGGGCAGGGTATAAAATTTTGGCCACGAATTTTTTGTGCAGCTTGGGTGAGATTGACATTGTTGCAAGCAAGGGAGAAGTGATTCACTTTGTTGAAGTGAAAAACCGCACCCAAAAGTTTTATGGAGCAGGGCGGGAAGTTGTGGACTTTCGCAAGCAGCAAACAATAAGGAGAGTTGCAACGCTTTGGCTTAAAATTCATAAAAAGTTAGACAGCCCTTGCAGTTGTGATGTGCTGGAAATTGATGCGGGAGAGATTACTTTTTTAGAAAATTGCTTTTAGGAGAATGTAATGCGTGAGATAGTTGAATGTAAAAAATGTGAGTTATATAAAAATCAGCGACCGCTTTTGGATAATAAAAAGCATGCGGATATAATGTGGGTGGGATTATCGGCAAAAAAGATTATCTCAGACAAAGACATTCCTCTTGATGAAAATACTAATTCAGGGCAAGTGCTTAAAGTTATTGAAAATAAATTTCCAAATATTGTTTTTTATAAAACAAACATTGTTAAGTGTTTACCATTAGACGAGAAAGAGATTTTGAGATATCCAAATCAAAAAGAACTCAAAACATGTGTTGAAAACTTAAATTTAGAAATTAGTTATATAAAACCGAAATTGATTTTTTTGCTTGGTGCTCATGTGATTGATACTGTGAGTGATTACTATAAAATAAGGTTTGAAGATATTGAAAATTTTGATTATAAAACATATAACTATAAAACTTTTATTTTTGTGCCAATCCATCATCCATCATATGTTAGCAAATACAAACAAAAAATGCTTGGTAAGTATTCTAATCAAATAGACGATATTATTTATCAAAGTAAAATTTTATTTTTAGAAAATTGCTTTTAGAATGAAAAATCTCTCGCATTTTGCGAGAGATTTATTTTTTTAGATAGTTAATTAGATTTGATATTTTTGTTGTGCTTGCTCAAATTGTTTGTTAAATTGTGGATTTATTTCAAGTGAAAGACCTATGATTGTTCTTGCCATTTTGTTTAGTGTTGCGCTTTCGTTTCTTCTTAATACAACACCATCTGTTAATTTAATTGATTTTAATGAGAACAGTTCAAAGGATTCTTCGGCAAGCCGCATTGCTTCTGATTTGGCTATAGAAATATAGCGATCATAATCATAGTCTTTATAGTTGTTTTTTATATAATCCCTGAGTATTTGTGCAAAAAGTTCGTTGCTGTCTTTCCCTCCTATTATGTTTACTCCGATACTTGAAGGACCTGCGTTGAATAGTCCGATTGAGATTCCCTGGCTTAAATTAAGATAACTCATTAAATTTTGAGGATGGGTTCTGTCCAATACTCCTGCATATGTATTTTTAAGCACTTGTTCTTTATAATGTATAGCGCACAATTGGCATAATTCTGATAATAATTCATAGTTTTTTGATTGCTCTTCAGTAAGTTTGAATTTACCAGGGTCTTCTTTTAATTTTTTAAAAAGTTCTTTTGCTTGGGACATACGTGTTTTTCTCCTTTAATGTTAAATTATAAAATAAAACACGGCTAAGAACAAATAGTATTGTAAAAAACACTTTTAGAAAATTAGCAAAAACACTTGATAAAATTTAAACATTGTGGTAATCTTAACACTATTCAGGTGTTCCTACGCATTTTTGATTATGCAACACTTTAAACAAAAGGTAGATTTATGAACTTAATTCACTTAATTGAACAAGACCAAATAAAATCAGACGTAACCCCGTTTAACGTTGGGGATACTGTTAAAGTGTCGTTTAAAATTATTGAAGGCGAAAAAGAAAGGGTGCAAGCGTTTGAAGGACTTGTTATTGCTCGCAAAAATGGAAGCATTCGCGAAACATTTACAGTTAGAAAGATTAGTTACGGTGTTGGGGTTGAACGTACATTCCCAGTTCATAGCCCAAGAATTGAAAAAATTGAAGTGATTCGCCAAGGTAAAGTTAGAAGAGCAAAATTATATTATGTTCGTGACTTGACAGGGAAGGCAGCAACAAAGGTTAAAGAAAAGAAAACTTTAACAGAACAGCAACAAGCAAAAATTGCAAGCAAAGTTAAAACCGAAGAACAAGCGGTTAAACAATTAAAAGACAACAAGGCAAAGGCTCAAAGCAAAACAGCAGCAAAGCCAGCAGCAAAAAAACCTGCAATGGCAAAACCTGCAGCAACTAAGGCAGAAGTAAAGCCGGTAGTGAAAGAAGCAAAGCCAACTACAGAAAAAAAGTAAGTAACAAAAACCGACAAAAATAGTCGGTTTTTTTTATTTATTAATATATAATTAAACAATGCTAAGTAAAATAAAATCTTTTGGTATTGATGGGATTAATGGCTATCTTGTGGAAGTTGAGGTGGATTTAAATAATGGACTTCCTGCTTTTTTGGTGGTAGGGTTGCCTGATGCAAGTATTAAAGAAAGCAAAGAGCGTGTTTGCAGTGCTATAAAAAATTCTGGATTTAGTTATCCTGCAAATAAAATTGTAATAAACCTTGCCCCTGCTGATACGAAGAAAGAAGGACCGATGTATGACCTGCCTATTGCGGTTGGCATTTTGGCTGCGACTCATCAAGTGCCAGTTAATGAAGTTAAGAAATATGCTTTTTTGGGTGAACTGAGTTTAGACGGTAACATACGAAAAATAAATGGTGTGCTTCCGATTTTGATTAGTGCCAGGGAAGCAGGTTTTAAAAATGTGATTGTTCCGATTGAGAATGCGATTGAAGCAAGTTTTGTTGAAGGGCTAAACATTTATGCAGTTAGTTCACTTAGTGAAGCGGTGAGATTTTTAAATGGACACGAAGGGTTTTTGCTGCAACCAATTAAGCCAACAAGTTTTGAGGCTTTAATGAGCGGGCATAAAGCCAGTGCGGATTTTAAGTATGTGAAGGGTCAATTTAGTGCAAAGCGTGCTTTAGAAATTGCGGCTGCAGGAGGACATAATATTATGTTGATTGGTCCGCCGGCTTCGGGAAAGACCATGCTTGCAAAATGTTTTCCGACTATTTTACCAGAGCTTACGTTTAATGAAAGTTTAGAAACAACAAAAATTCACAGCATTGCGGGAGTGCTTGACAACGGCACGGGGATAATTACGCAGCGTCCGTTTAGAACTCCGCATCACACCGCAACGCTGATTGCACTTACAGGCGGCGGAGCGAAAAGTAAACCCGGCGAAATTTCGCTGGCTCACAACGGGGTTTTGTTTTTAGATGAAATGCCAGAATATAGCAGAGCATGTCTTGAAACCTTGAGACAGCCTTTGGAGGATGGAAAGATAACAATTGCAAGGGCAAACCAAACAATTGATTATCCTGCAAACTTTATGCTGGTGGCGTCTATGAATCCGTGTCCGTGCGGGCATTTTGGCAGCAGAAATAATAAATGTAAATGTACGCCGACGCAAATTGTCAATTATCTTGGCAAACTTAGCGGACCGCTTATGGACAGGATTGATTTGCATATTGAAGTGGATAATGTGAGTTATGATGATTTAACAACTGCTAATTTGGAAGAATCAAGCGAACAAATTAAAAGCAGGGTGGATGCTGCACGCAAAGTTCAAATTTAACGTTTTAAAGATAGCGGAGTTTATTCAAATGCAAAAATGAGCGTTAAGCAAAGTAATCAGTTTTGTAAGTTAGATAAGCAGGGAGAAGAAATTTTGAAACGTACATTTGAAAAACTGCAGCTTTCGGCCAGGGCATATAGCAGAATATTGAGGGTTGCGAGAACTATTGCGGATTTAGATGGAGCGGCGGACATTACTGCAGAGCATATAAGCGAGGCGGCAATGTATAGAAGTTTGGATAGAAAATATTCTTTGTAAAGTTTTTGTTTATAAAACAAAACTGTGATATAATTAATTATGGTAAATATTATTAAAGCAGAAAAAAAGCATAGGGATTATATGATTTTTGCTAATAAGCAGATTCATAATTTAAGCGAGCAAGAAGGGAAGACACACTTAGAGCAAAACATTGACACTGATTTTTTTTGCACAAAGCCCAAATTTAATTGCTTAATTGCAGAAAAAGAGGGTGTGCCTGTTGGGATGCTTTTATATTCAAAACTTTATTGGGCAGATGACGGAGAAGTTGTTTGGATTAGCCAAGTGTTTGTGAATAAAGAAAACCGCAGACAAGGTGTGTTTTATGCCTTTATGAATGAATTAACTGAAATAGAAAGTGGATGTAAAGTTGTTGCATTTGCTTCATCAAAGACTAATAAAATAATGAAAAAGGTTTTAGAAAATTTTGGTGCAAAAGTTGTTAAAATGGATTTTTACGCGAAGAGTTTGTGAAGTTATATATAATT